>CABHPQ010141818.1:717-50458 GCA_902168405.1 Peromyscus aztecus | reverse complement strand
TGCATCTGGCAGCCCCTCATTTATTCAGGTCACCTACCCTCTAATAAAAATTCCACCCTCTGGGCCAATCCATTCCTTTCATTGGTTAGTGGACTGATGACAGAATTCCTGTAACATTTCCCCTTTCTTTTGTCTAATTAAGAAGGAAAATTCTAATCCTAACATAAAACTATATACAGTAAGAACACTTATCAAGTATTACTCAGAAGAAAGAAAAGGTAATAACCTAAAGGAAAATGAACTACATATAACAAAAATAATTATTAAGTAAGAAATACATTCTAAATGTCCAGGCCATAAATAATTGAAGAATTTATAGAGATTACTCCAATAGCTGTCCTCTCCTGAAGAATCCAAAGTTTTGTACCTAATATATCTTTAGCTAAGATTCAAGAAGACAATAACTGTAACTGTCTAGTCTTCAACCCCATCAAAGACCTGAGAAGGAAAATAATAGTACCTGAGTAAGCAGAAGGTACAAGCAAGCCACTTCTAAAAAGGTAAGAATGACAAAAATAGCTGGCTGCCGGGACAGTCACCCAAGGTTCCTCTGCAACGTTGGGGCATCTATCTTCAGCATACAGGTGTAGTATATCCAACAGACTTTTCTGTAAAGCAGTATATTCTGAAGGGCCTTCCTACCTTGTCTTGGTAAGATTTGGCAGTACTTTGTTTTGTGTCCTGCTTGTCCATTTTGGACAGCATACTGTCAATAGTTGAGGGAAGGGCATTTTGTTGCCCAGTGGTTAACTTACACAAAGAAAGTAAACACCATATGGAGTTTCTTTGATGCCCATCTTCTCTGAAGTAGATTGGTGCTCCCAGGAAGCAGACATGTCTCATTGTCATAAAAAAATGAATCTATGTTATTAAAACATCTTAAATGCCATATTCTGTAGATCTTTGAAGTGGTTGAAGATGACCTATCTAAAACAGATCTCTATTTGACCTTGAAAACATACCTAATCTGACTACAAGTTCCATTGTAATAGGTGACTAACTACTAACCTGCATTTATTAATTATCCTAAATAGTTTGTAATAATAACTTTCAAGGACTAGCAATTTACATTACATTGTTAAATGAGCTGTATAGGTACAATACCTTGAACAAGAGTAGAAATGTATGTACAGTGTGTACCAAAAAAAATAATCTCAACTTCATATCAATATACACAATTTGCATACAATATACAAAAATCCAATCCAATGTAAAATATTTAAAACTAGTAGTTGCTTTTTAAAAGTAGATTCAATAATCTACCTTTTTATCTTATTATACCCATAGTCTCCGTTTTTTCTTTTCAGAGTAGATTCAATAATCTACCCTTTTATCCTATCATTTCTACATCTTTTTTAGAGTAGATTCAATAATCTACTTTTTATCTTATCATATCTATATCCTCTTTTTTTTCTTTTCAAGACAAGAATCTTGAATCTAATCTCCTTTATTTAGCTTTTTTCCTGACCATTTTCAATAACAACTTGTAACCAACCACCCTAAACAATGACAACTATCCATAACCCATTGAATAACCAAAAACCACCCACCCTGTCTCTTGGGAATGTGGGCATCATGTTCTTAACTTTACTTCCTGCTGTCTGGGTGCAAAGGCATCTTTAGGGGATCCTGAAAAGAAATTTTTGGATTAATTGCCAAGTCCTGGGAGAAGTAGCTGTATCATTTGTTGTCCAGTCTCTGCATAATGGGAAAGTGCAGGGCTTGTCTCAAGTCCTGGCTATAGAAGTCTGTGAGAATGGGTCATCTCATCTAGCCATCTCAAAATTGTCCTAAACAGTTTGTAGTCCAAAGCCGATCTTTGGGTGGTGTTTGTCAGCTTGGTGGTATTATCATAGTCCATATGGAATCATCATTGTGGGATCTCATCATCCTTTTGGAAACTCCAGAGATTGCATTAGGTCACATTATTCCTTTTCTTAGTAATTTTTTTCTAGGTAGTTCTTCCTTCTTTGGATGCTTATTTGTCCAAAGGTCTTTAAATTTTTCAAGATGGTTGTTTTTATTTTTCTGAAAAGACAAACATAAAACCCTGACCCAACCCTGACTTTGGGGAGTTTCCAAATCTAATCTTTATCAATTTTGATTTATGGTTTTACCTTAAATTTTTGTTTTATTTTCTAAAGCTGTTCTATTATCCAGAGCAGTATGGTTTATTACAATAGGCATTAGGTGCTTTAATTGCTCTGGGAAGGAGTTTTTTCCATAATGACAGGAAATGATTGAACTGAATTTGACAAGGGGGCCTGCAACAGGCCTCTTAGGGAATTTCCCAATGGCAAAGGCAAGGGATTACCTTGTCTGTCCCTTGTTGATCTACATTCATTAGTCCAATGTCTGACTTTGCCACACCTTCTGCATAATCCAGAAGGGAGGGGCATTCTGTTAGGATTATTCCTCTAAAAAACATTGTTTCTAGGAATGCCCTGTTTACAGTCCCTTTTTAGGTGACCTTATTTACCACAATTCAAACATTTAACATTTTGATTTTTCTTCAAGCCTCTAGAAATTACCTCTCCTATCCAAGCATCATCATGGTCATGAGATTCAATATTGATTGTATCTTGATCCATTCCTCTAAGGGTGCTGATCTCACCTTTAATGGCCTAATTACCCTTTTGCATTGTGCATTAGCATTTTCAAAAGACAGATATTCAATTATTTGTCTAGCTTCTGAATTTGGTATTACTCTATTTATATCTGAAGTCAGTGTTTGTAAGAAATCAGTGAAGGTTTCTTTTGGGCCCTGTATAACTTTTGTAAATGACTCAAATCTTCTTTCCTACTTCTCCAATTCTGTTCCAAGCATTCAAAGCTGCTGTGTGGCATAAAGCCAGGATGTGGTCATCATATAAAGATTGTCTTTGTATATCAGCATAATCACCTTCTCCAAGAAGTTGATCTTGGGAAATTTCCATAACTCTAGCCCTACATCATTGTTGAAGGCTCTTAGCCTCATCCTTCCACCAGATCCTCCACTGTAATTGAGGACCAGCCTCTAAGACTGCTGTAACCAAATCCCTCTAGTCTTGAGGGATAATTCTGTACAAGTTGACCACAAGTTTAACATCTGCTTCACAAATGATGAGTGCATGCCATATGAGACTATTGCTTCTTTGAATCTCCTCATATCTAACATTTGCACGGGAGTCCAGTCAGCTCTTACATAGCCTTAAGGATATCTATCCACATTTCCTGTAAAGTTACTGGATAAATTAAGTTTGGCTGTTTGAAAGCCTTAGGCTGCTTCTCTGTAACCTTATAATGCAATGCTGAGATTGGTTCTCCTTTAAATTCCTCTGTCTGGGTCTAAATACTTCTATGATCTGTTTTAATAAGTTTTTCTAAGACTTGTATCTTGGCACTCATATCAACCAACATTTTTAGGGTAAAACAAGAATGATCAAACTGATAATGTTTATAATTGACATGTAAATCCCATCTGAGTTAATTCTCATTTAATTGTTCTATTTTCAAACCATCTATCATATTATCAAACAGAGACCTAACTCCTTTTATTGTAATAGTGTTTCCCATGTTTTTCAATGTGGAAAAAAAAAAACTCTTTTATCTAATTTCTCCCTTTAGGAAATCCCAATGGACTCACCAAATCTTACAGTGACGATTCAGTTGAAGATGTGGCAGCAGCCGGAGGAGGGGGCCCAGAGAAAGCCACAACCCACCAGGAGAGGGAAGAAACAGAAGAGCCAGCTGTGCACAGGGGAATGTGCAGAGGCTGACTCCTGTGGCTTTTGGAGCCCAAAAGTCTGTGGAGTCTGCCGCAGAGAAGCTGCAACAAAACATTAGCCATCAGGGTAGGGACTCTGGCTATGTGCAGCTCTGGCCTGTGCTGGTGGCTGCAAAGCTACAGACAAGTGGCTTTTTCGTGAATTCATGTCCCAAAAGTTGGATGCCAGATATTGCATGAATCCTAAATGGTCTTCTGATAAAAACCCAGAGCCAGATATCAGGGTGAAAGCTGAAAGTTCAGAGAAGCAGAGCAAGCCACAGTCACCACCTCTTACCTCAACAACTCCTCAGCCTGACAGAGTGTCTGCAAGAGAGTGAATTCCTGTCTCCTCCTGCCTTGTATCCCTTTCTCCGCCCAGCTATATCACTTTCTGTTTCAGCTTTCCTAGTGCGGGGATTAAAGGTGTGTGCCATCACTGCCTGGCTCTGTTTCTTTTTTATACTTGCTTAATGTCATGTAGCCCAGCATGGCCTTGAACTTATAGAGATCCAGATGGATCTTTGCCTCTGAGTGCTAGGATGAAAGGTATGTGACACCACTCCCTGATCTCTGTGGCTAACTCTATGGCTGACTCTGTCCTCTGATCTTCAGGCAAGCTTCATTTCTTAGATTACAAATATATCACCACAAGGGGCAGTTTCTTGCCCTATAGGCCAGTTTGTGCCACAAAGAGAACAAACTCCATATGGAGTGTCTTCAGTGCCCAGCATCCTCTTTAGAAGCAGATTGCTATCACCCAGAGCAGACACGTCTCATGTCAAAAAAAACAGATTCTAAGTTATTGAAACATTTAAATGCCATATTCTGTAGGTCTTTGAAGTGTTTGAAGATAACCTATCCATTTGAAACATATCTCTGTATACCTAGAAAACCTAACTAACATGACTATACGTTTGATAATTATGGGTGACTATAACCTGTATATTATCTTATGTTGCTCTTAAGGACTAAGACTTCACCATATATAAATAAACAAGCAGTATAGGTGTGAGCTGTATAGGTAATACCTTAAACAAAATTAGAAACAGATGTACAGTATAAGAACAATAACCTTAAATTTGTATCAATATATAAAAATATCTTAAACAGAAGTAGTCAGGTAGTTATGACAAAAAGAACCTAAATTTGTATCAATATACAAAACTCCATGCCAATATAGATTTGAAACAGATAATTGCTTTTTTAGTTTGCCAGTAGATTTAATAATCTACCCTTTTATCCTATCATATCTATCCCCCCTTTTTCTATTCCAAATGAAATTCCTGAGTCTAATCTCTTTTATTCAGCCCTGTAACAACTTATAACCAACACCCCTACACAATGACAGTTATCCATAACCCTGAGGAAGACCAAAAACCATCCACCCCACCTATTGGGAAAGTGGATGTCCTGTTCTTAAAATTACTTCCTGCTGTCTGAGGAGCAACAGTATCTCTAGGGGACCCTGTAAAAATGGAAACAATGGTTAAGTCTTGGGAGAACTAGCTTCATCATTTGTTGCTAGTCTCTCAGTAATGGGGAAGTGTAGAGCTTATCTGAAGCTCTGGCTGGAGTGATGCATGAGGGTGGACCATTTCAGCTAGCCACCTTGGAATTGTCCTGAGCAGTTTGTAGTCCAAAACCAATCTTTGGGTGGTGTTTATTGGCTCAATGGCATTATTACAATCCAGGTAGAATAGTCACATCTTTTTGGAGACTTCAGAGATCACTGTTAGGAAAGTTTATTGTTCACTGTGGAAAACTTAAACATCATTAATATCAAAACAGAAAGTTTAAATTATGAGATAGTAATATACCTAAAGAAAGATTTTAAAGAGTCAAAATAAATTTGAGGGGTAAGAGATTTGTGACAACAATAGTCCCTAGATTTTATTTTTCTTCTGTCCCATACCAGGTGGCTCTTCTGATATGAGATAGAGACTCTGAATTTTCTTTTAACAACATGCTTGGGTTTAGAGAAGAAGAGAACCAATTCTCCAACTCCAACTCCAAAGCCAGCTTTAGTTTTTAATTGAGTAGTGACTACATAAAGACCACCTGTTTAAAATGACTGTAGAAACCAACAAAAACAAACATTTCAAAAGGTATATGAAACTTTACCCTGCTGTAAGTAATTCATACCATTAGGCTAGATTATTTCTTTTCTTGGTAATTTTTTTCTGGGTAGTTCTCCCTTCTTCTTTAGATGCTTGTTTCTCCAAAGGTCTTTAATCCCTCAAAATGTATGTTTTTATTTTCCTGGAAAAACAAAAACAAAACCCCACCCCAGTCCTAATTTGGTGAATTTTTCCTTTTGATATGTTGGATCGCCACATTGGTTGATAACTATTACCTCTCTTCATCAAGAGGTCTCTCGTGTGTGAATCGAATCTTTATTAATTTTGATGGTATTCATAGCTTTTCTCCTGTGGAAACAAAAGCAAAACCCCTTCCCCAATGTAACACATATCCTGTTTTCCATTCTGAGGTCAACACATCTTTAAAGTATACAGGCTGATTTAATTTAGTAGTTTTTTTTCTACTGCCCAATGTCTCTCTGCAGTTGTCATTCCTTTCTCATTAATATTTAGAAAATTTAAAGTTAATAAAGAATTATGCAATCTATCTCTGGGGGTCTTCATTACCCCTTTCTGTTTATTAAGCCTATCTTTAAAGTGCAATTAGATCTTTCTACAACTGCTTGTCCTGTAGGATTGTGTGGTGTACCTGTAATATGTTTTATGTTGTAATATGCAAAAAAAACTGTTTCATTTTGCTAAACTTGTATGCTGGAGCACTGTCAGTCTTAATCTGTACAGGAATGAATCTTATGCATACATTTGGGGTCCAACCACATTGGGCACCACTTGTTATGTGAATCCCACAAGAGTCTGTTTAAGGTGTATCAAGGATTTATTAAGATATAAAATGGGAAAAAATACACTTACAGATACAGAACCAAGTAAACAGCCATTGTTGTCCTCCATTTTGACCAGGAGTGAATGGATCTGGCCTTCTGGTCTCCAATCACCCCAAGAGAGCAACCATGTGCCCCCTCCTCAGAAACAGTCACATAACCTGCCAAAAGGCCATGCCCTAAGGCTGTTACTCCAAAACTATTGGTGAAATGGGTACCCACAACAGTATGGTGTATATATTTTAATTTTCCAAAAATCTGCAAAAAGAAACACAACCATTTGCCAAATTGTATTTCTTTGAGTACACTTTGCAGTTACTTCCTGCAGGTAGTGGAGCTTGGTTATACAAGGAACAATAGGACATTTTCTCATAATTTCCTTGGCTTGTTGCCAAGTAATGGAAAAAATCATTTTTCAAACCCTTACTATTGACATGTGGGTTTTTTTATGAAATTCTGAGGCCTCCAGCATATTTCCTGCTAATAACTGATCAATTTCATCATTACATTGTGCTAGAGGACCTGGCAGACCTGTATGGGATCTGATATGTGTTATAAATGTGAGATGCTATTCCTGACTCTTTCCTGTAATAGTATAAATAACAAAGTTAATTCTGACTCACCACGAATAAATCCAGCAGTTTCAATGTGTAAAACAATTCTTTCTGCATATTGAGAGTCAGTAACTATATTAAGAGGTTCTGAAAAATCCAATAGTATCATGAGAATAGCATATATTTCTGACTTTTGGACACAATCATAAGGGCTTTGAGCCACTTCACTTAAATTTCCTGATTTATAACCTGCCTTTCCTGATTTATTTGCATCAATATAGAATGTAGGCTCTCCAGATATTGGTGTTCCCTGCTCAGTGTGAGGAAGGACCTAATTACTTCTTTTTATCTCTTGCTTTTGGGATATTTGTTGTTAATCTCTCCTAAAAAATTATTGCAAGCTCTTTGCCAATGTTCATTTTCTGCCCATAAAGAAGAAATTTCAGCATTAATAACAGGTACTACAATTGCTGTTGGATCCATTCCTGTCAGTCAATGAAGTCTTAATTTTCCCTTTAGAATCAATTCAGAAACCTTTTCTATATGTCTTTAATTTTTTACTCTGTGTGGTAAAAATGTCCATTCTAAGATAACATCTTCCCTCTTCATTAAAATACCTGTAGGGGAATGCATAGAGGGTAAAATAACCAGAATTCAATCATGCTCTGGATCCGAACAATCCACATGTGCATCCTGTAATTTCTTTTCTACCAAAGCCAATTATCTCTCAGCTTCAGCTGATAGTTCTCTTGGAAGATTCAAGTCCTTATCACCTTGTAAGGTTTGAAACAAATTACTCAGTTCTTGAATTGCTAATCCAATTGTAGGCCATAGTCAGTTAATGTCTTCCAGGAAAATTTTGAAAGTCATTTAGAGTCCACAATTGACCTCTCCTGATTTGTACCTTTTGGAGTTGAATTTTTTATAAACCTATTTTATAACCTAGGTAATTAATAGAATCTCCTCTTTGTATTTTTTCAGGAGCAATTTGTAATCTCCAATAAGGCAAAATTTTCTTTACTTCTTCAAACATTTTTTCTAAAGTATCTGCATTTGAATCAGCTAGTAAGATAATATCCATATAATGGTAAATTATAGATTGAGGAAACTGTATATGAATTATTTCCAATGGCTGTCACACAAAATATTGGCACAAGGTGGGGCTGTTTAACATCCCTTGTGGGAGAACCTTCAATTGCTAGCTCTTAACAGACTGAGAACTATTATAAGTAGGCACTGTGGAGGCAAATTTTTCCCTATCCTTTTCTTGTAAAGGTAAAGAAACAGTCTTTTAAATCAATAACTGTAATAGATCATCTTTTAGGTAATAGTGAAGGCAGGGGGATTCCAGGATGTATAGAGCCCATCCACTGAATTACTTTATTTATGGCTCTCAAATCTGTCAGCATTCTCCATTTTCCAGATTTCTTTTTAATAACAAATACAGGAGAATTCCAAGGACTGGTTGATTCTTCAATATGTTGAGCATTTAGCTGCTCCTGAACCATGTGTTCTAAGGCCTATAATTTTTCTGATGTCAAGGGCCATTGTTCCACCCAGACAGGTTTATCAGTCAGCCATTTTAAAGGTAGGGTTGTTGGTATCTCTGAAAAATCAACAGCTGTTTGCCCTGTTTTTGTACAACCTGAATGGCCAGTGACTATTCTTTATAATATCTTTTAATATTTTTCCCAGAACATACATTGGTCTATGGTCTGTTTCTGAGATTGGAGGAATGTTAATCTGGGTATTCCATTGCTGTAACAAATCACGTCCCAATAAATTCATCGCTATATTAGCCACATATGGACTTAATTTCCCTCTCTGTCCTTCTGGCCCTATACATTCAACCCATCTCACACTTCGTTTTACCTGAAATAAAGTTCCAATCCCTAAAAGTTGAATATTTACCTCCTGAAGAGGTCAGTTTGGATTCCATGATTCTGGTGTAATTATTGTTATCTGCTCCTGTGTCTAAAAGACATTCATTTACAATGTCATTTATCCATACCCTTAGCTTTGGTCTTGATCATTTATAGAAGTTTGCCAAAATATTTGCTTTATGGTTTCTGCTGAAATTTTTGTTTTATCTTCTAAAGCTGTTCTATCATTCAGAGCAGTAGGGTTTTTTACAATAGGCATCAGGTCCTTTAATTGCTCTGGGGAGGAGTTTCCCCCAGGGTGACAGGGAATGACTGGACCAAGCTCGACATGGGGGCCTATGAGAGGCCCCTCAGGGCATTACCTGATGGCAAAGGGTGGCCTTGCCTGTCCCTTGTTGATCTGGATTCATTGGTCCAATGTCAGCATTTGCCAAATCTTCTGCATAATCCAGAAGGTTGAGGCCTTCTGTTCAAGTTATCTTTAGAAGAGACATTGTTTCCAGGAATGCCCTGCCTACTATTCCTTCTTAGATGACCTTGTTTACCACAATTAAACCATTTGACGTTTTGATTTTTCCTTAAGCCTTTGGAAATAACCTCTCCTATCCAAGTATCATGGTTGAGAGACTCAATAATGACATTGTGTTAGATCCATTCTTCTATAGGGGCTGATCTGATCTTTAAAGGCCCAATTATCCATCTGCAATGTGAATTAGCATTTTCAAAAGCCAAAGATTCAATTAATATTTGTCTAACTTCTGATATTATATTACTCTATTTACAGCAGAAGTCAGTCTTTGCAAAAATTCAGTGACAGGTTCCTTTGGGCCTTGTATAACTTTAGTAAATGGTTCAGTTCTCTTTCCTGGTTCTTGAATCTTGTCCAAAGCATTTAAGGCTGCTGTATGGCATGGGGACAAGGTGAAGAAAGATGGACCAGAAGTTTAATACCACTCTTGGTTACATACCAAGGTCAGCCTGGGATACATGAGACACTATTAAAAAAAAAAAAAAGAGCCTGGACAAAAGGGGGGTACAGAGAAGGATCTCAAAAGGTAAGGGAGCTTGCCACATAAGTCTGACAACCTGAGTTTGGTCTTTGGGCCCCACATGGTAGAAAAAAAAAATTGCTTCCCAAATGTTGGTCTATAGTCTTCATACACATATGCTGTGAAATGTATATAACCCCCTTGCACACATACATATACATACATATAAATGTAAAAAACCAAAAAAGCAAAAATCAAACAAAGAAACATTGTTTAGGTATGTCTCTGAGCTTTTTTGTTTTTGCTTTTTTTTTAGACAGGGTTTCTCTGTGTAGCCCTGCTCTCCTGGAACTCACTCTGTAGACCAGGCTGGCCTCAAACTCAGAGATCTGCCTGGCTCTGCCTCCCAAGTGCTAGGATTGAAGGTGTGCCACTACCACCCAGCTTTATGTCTGTGGTTTTATGTATATATTCCAGCATTTGAATGCTTAGGTAAGAGGATCCTGAGTTGGAGACCAGCCCAGGCTACTTAGTGAGACACTATCTCAACAAAACAAAAAAGTTAAATTCTTCAGTATTATTGACCCCAAAACACAATGGTCACCTGTAGCATGAATCTTAAAAGTTCTTATTAATAAAATCAAACCTGAGCCAGGTGTTGGGGTAAATGCTGGAAGGTCAGAGAAATAGAACAAGCCACAGCTATCTCACCTCACCGGATCTTCAGCTGGTCTTGTTTCCTCAGACTGGAAGCCTCTATGTCCTCATATCCGAATGACTCTCAGCTGAATTGCTGCTAGAAGCCTGAATGATTAACCAGCCCAATGCTTCTCCAGGCCAAATGCCTACCCAGACCAAATGCCTCGAGTTTCTTCATGCCTTATATACCTTTCTGCTCTCTATCACCACTCCCTGGGATTAAAGGCTGGTTTACTGGGATTAAAGGCGTGGGTCACCATGCCTGGCCATTTCCAATGTGGCCTTGAACTCACAGAGATCCAGAGGGATTTCTGTCTCTGGAATGCTAGGATTAAAGGCGTATGCTACCACTTCCTATCCTCATGTTTAATATTGTGGCTGTTCTGTCTCTGACCCCAGATAAGTTTATTAGCGTGCACAATATTTTGGGGGAACACAATACCCCCACAGTCACCTTAAAGGAGGTAAGAATTATTCTGGTGTTAAATATGAGTGACCATAGCATAGGAACACAGATTAGGCTTCCTCAGATTTCATGTTCCAATGAGGTACTAACTTCATGAAGTTTTTTTTTTTCTTTTTTCTTTTTTAATAGAAACAGGACAGAGAAGGTCATAAATCAAGATACTTTTCAAATGCATCAGTGGAAGCATCAAGTAAGCAGGGAACAGCAAAGTGGGGGTACCCTCAGCTGCAGGCCACAGATGCTACGCCATTTGGTTGTTTTATTCATACATTCCAAAGTTTTTCTACAATAGTCACAAGAATGCTAAGTTACACATCTCTCCATATAGACTGAAATTCTTAGAAGTCAGTCAGTCCTGTAAAAAGTTCAATGTAACGTGTGGCTCTTCTCGGGGAATTTAGTTCACAATATCAATTATTAAACATAGTTTAGTTTTCATGATTAAAAATGCTAAATATGGGCTGGAGAGATGGCTCAGAGGTTAAGAGCACTGACTGCTCTTCCAGAGGTCCTGAGTTCAATTCCCAGCAACCACATGGTGGCTCACAACCATCTGTAATGAGATCTGGTGCCCTCTTCTGGTCATACATGCTGTATACAAAATAAATAAATAAATCTTTAAAAAAATGCTAAATATGCCTGTTCCCTGCAAGATGAAGGACTCTTGGCTACTTCACAAGCACCATGTCTGCCTGCACACTGCCATATCCTACCATGATGGTAATGGACTGAACCTCTGAACGGTGAGTGAGCTACCCCAACTAAATGTTTTCCTTTGTAAGAGTTCCTGTGGTCAGGGTGTCTCTTCACAGCAATAGAAACCCTAAGACAGACACCTGGCTTCTCCCGCCTTCACTTGCCAGCATCACCCAGTGGCTGAGACACCAGAACTAGGAAATACAGCCTGGTAATATGGCCGTGGCAGGGAAGAATGGACCTGGGATGGGGTCAGAATAGACTGGGGGAGAGCTTTATTCTTCTCCATGGACAGATCACCACCACCGACTCCATGTGCACAGCAAAGGATACTCTGGGATCTCCCTGAACTTCCAAGCCAGATTCAGCCAGTTCCTGCCACCTGATAGAGAACAGCAGCAGCTGATGATCATTTCACACCCACGGGATAGCACCAATCAGCTGACTACTCTTGTGGCTTGCTCCAGCATAGCCTAGGAAACCAGACCTTAACAGTGTATCTTTAAATAGACTGACTAGTTAATGCTCTCAAAATTGGTTGGAGACTTGAAAAAAAAGCAAAGGGATGTTTCCTGAATGCCCACATTTCTAGACTGGGACACATATCTGTTTCAGGAAACACCCATATTCTGATGTCACTCCTACATGAGCCACTTGGCTGGGGTTTCTTGTACCTAAAATTATGGGTATGTTCATTATTCTAAAGTGTATGAGGCTATTTAATGAAAAAAATCTTTTTTTTGACTTTATACAACCCAACTCTCTCCTGATAGATGAATAGTTAAATAAAATACAGCATACCTTGAAAAAAAATACTAAATACACTGAGTCTATATGTCCTGTTTCAGGTTTTGTAAATTATGTGTGAGTAAGCACCTCTAAAAATTCAAAAATAGTGTCAATCTACAAAATCCAGTCCACAGTGATAAAGAATAAAATTAGTTAATAGTAACTGCAACTACATCTGGGAAGCAACTCTTCATTCTACTGTTTGATCAAGAAATGGCATGAATATTGTTGCCACTGACTAAGAGTTGGTTTTGTTAGTTTAAAATCTAGAATTGTTATCTAAAAAATACCAAATAGTGATAGAATTTTGTGGAGTTAGTCATTTAAAATGTGAAGCTTTCCAAGTGTAAAGACTCTGTTAAGTCAGGTAGGAGGTTTGGGTAAGGAAACAATCATAACACATTATGATTAGTGAGAAGATAAAATATCATAAATACTGTGTTTTCATTAAAATCACCAATTTAATACTAGTTCATAAAAGAAATTATACAAGGCAAATCTGAAATATGTCAGGTAGCTTCTTTAAGTTTTATATAAAGATGTTGCAGACACAGAATCAACTGAAGAATGAATCAGAAGAGCCAAGTGGGCTAGAGTTTATTGACTTGGTTTCCTCTTCTTCAGATGTTGTTACCTTGTTAAATATTAGTCATATTGTCTTATTGTGTGTGTGTGTGTGTGTGTGTGTGTGTGTGTGTGTGTGCATGTTCACAGATTTCTATGAGTTTGAAGCCAGTCATATACCGACATTGAGAGTTTCAGGACAGCCAGGGATACATAATGAGACCATGTCTCAAAAAAACAAAATACATGCTATAGTAAATTAGTAGCATACTCAGAGGTTGAGACAAGGAGAAGGGATATTTTTCTATTTCAGCATTTAAAAATTTAGATAAGTATATTTAAAGTGAAGTACCCATTGAAGGCAGGTGTGTTAGGGTTCTCTGGAGTAACATCTTATAGGATTAATATATATATATTATTTATAGTTATATATATATTTGTTAAATATAACATACAATATTATATGTATAAATATATAAGAGAGTAGTATAAATATATATATGGGATTTATGAGACTGACTTAAAGGCCGAATTAAAGGTTTATCTTCCCACTTTAAAGATCTGATTAAAGTGGATCTTCCCAGCCGGGTGGTGGTGGCGCACGCCTTTAATCCCAGCACTCGGGAGGCAGAGGCAGGTGGATCTCTGTGAGTTCGAGGCCAGCCTAGTCTCCAAAGCGAGTTCCAGGAAAGGCGCAAAGCTACACAGAGAAACCCTGTCTCGAAAAACCAGAAAAAAAAAATGTGGATCTTCCCATTTCAAATTATTTAATTAAAAAGAAATCCTTCACAGGTATCTTAGTTAGGGTATCTATTGCTGTGAAAAGACACCACGACCAAGGCAACTCTTATAACGGAAAACAATTAATTGAGGTGGCGGCTTACAGTTTTAGAGGTTTATTATCATGGCGGGGACCATGGCCATGTATAGACAGACATGGTGCTGGAGGAGCTGCTACATGTTGATCCACAGGCAACAAGAAGTAGGCTGAGATACTGGGTGTGGCTTGAGCATATATCAGACCTCAAAGTCTGCCTCCACAGTGACACACTTCTTCCAAGACCACATCTACTCCAACAAGGTCACACCTTTTATATAGTGCCACTCCCTTTGGGGACCATTTTCTTTCAAACCATTACATTCCACTCCCTGGCCCCCAAAGGCTTATAGCCATATCATAATGCAAATCAAAAATGCATTCAGCCCAACTTCAAAAGTCCCCATAGTCTATAACAGTCTCAAATTTATTTACAAGTCTAAAGTTCAGTGTCTCTTGAGATTCATGTGATCTCTTAACTGTAATCCGCTGTAAAATTAAAGAGCAGATCACATACTTCCAACATATAATGGCACAAGATATACATTACCATTCCAAAACATAGGGACAGGAACATAGTGAGAAAATACTGGACAGAAGCAAGACTCCAAACACTGCATCTCCATGTCTAATGTCAAGATGCTCTTCAGATCTCCAACTCCTTTCAGCTTTGTTGGCTGTAATACACTTCTTTCTCTTGGTCTTGTTCCACTCCCTGTTAGCAGCTCTTCTTGGCAAGTATCCAGGACTCTGGCATCTCTAATATCTTGGGGTCTCAAAGGCAATCCAGGAGTCAACTTCACAGCTTCACACAGTGGCCTCTCTAGGCCTCCATTCAGGGACACTCCTGACACATGCCTGGCCTCTGCAACTTTCTGTGGTTGGTTGTTTTTACTCTTTTGGTGGGGGCGTGGGGCACCACCCAGCTCCCAAACAAATCACACACATGGAAGCTTATTCTTAATTATAAATGTCTGGCCTAGGCTTGGCTTGTTGCTAGCCAGCTTTACTTAACTTTAAATTATCCTGTTTAGCTTTTGCCTTTGGGCTTTTCCTGTTCTCTTACTTCTGTAAATCTTACACTTACTCTGTGACTTGCTGTGTAGCTGGGCGGCTGGTTCCTGGAGTCCTACTCCTTCTCTGGCTCCTAGATCTGTCCTCTCCCAGATTTCTCCTTCTATTTATATTCTCTCTGCCTGCCAGCCCCACCTGTCCTTTCTCTTGCCTTGCTATTGGCCGTTCAGCTTTTTATTACACCATCAGGTGTATTAGACAGACTCAGTAACATAGCTTCACAGAGTTAAACAAATGCAACATAAACAAAAGTAATATGCCTTAAAATAATATTCTACAACAGCTTTCCTCAGTTATTCCTTTACTCTAAAGACATAACCATGTGGCCAAAGCTGCCAAATTCTGCTGCTTGCTGGGGCTGGAACATGGCCCCACCTTGTTAAGTTACATCTTCGCCAGCTTGCTGTTTTTGATGTTACCTTCACTGCCTAAGTTTGGCTGTCCTAGAACTTGCTCTGTAGACCAGGCTGACCTCAAACTCAGAGATCTGCCAGGCCTTCTGACTACTGGGATTAAAGGAGTGAGCCACCATGCCTGAACCTAAGCTGTTCTTTAATTCCTTGACACAAGTCGGAAACAAAGCTGGGTGGGATCCTACCGAGGTCACCACCGCCTTTATTCCATTTCTTAATCTGTTTATCTCCTTGAACATAGAACTTAGCTCCATTCCACTTCCTGGTGACCCTTTTCTCCTCAATCTGTATATTCTACATTTTGCCTTGCTCAGCTTGTTCCTTTTCATCATAAATAAATCAGAGTTAATGCTAATAAACACACAATAGAGTCTATACTAGACTGTTTTGAGATTTCCTCTGCCAATGGAATTAATTCAAAACTCTTCACTTTAGCCTCAGGCAGTCTTTTCAGACAAGGGCAAAAAGCAGTCACATTCTTCACCAAAATATCACAAGACTGGTCTCTAGGCCACATACTAACATTCTTTTCTCTGTAACCTCTTGATTCAGGCACCCACAGTTCAAATCACCCTCAGCACCACTGTCTTCCATGTTCCTATAAGTATGGCCCATTAAGCAGCACTTAAAGCATTCACTGCTTTCTAACCCAAATTCCTAAAGCCCATATTAGTCCAAAGAAAAACATAATCTAGTTTATCAAAGCAATACCCCAGTCCCTGGTACCAACTTCTGTCTTAGTGTTTCTATTGTTGTGAACAAGCACCATGACCACAACAACTCTTATAAAAGAAACATTTAATTAAGGTGGTGGCTTAGTTTCTGAGTTTAGTGCATTATTATCATAGCAGGGTGTATGGCCATATGCAGGCAGACATGGTTCATATTTAAAATATAAAAAGCACATATATACATACATACACATGCATACATCGGATAATATTTCAATCAAGTTAAACATATTCATCTCTTCTTCAAACATGTATCAGTCTTTTATGCTGAAACTCTTTCTTCTGGGGTTAGTTATAGAATGCTGTTTTCAGTTGCTCCAGTACACAATAGCACATCAGAATTTATTTTACGTAATGGTAAGTTAGTACCCGTTGACCCACTTCCTCTTTTCTTTCTCTTCTTTCTCCCTTTCTCCCTTTCCTCTCTCTCCTTTGTGTCTGCTAACCAGCATTCTACCCTGAAGAGCTGTAAGATCAGCTTTTAAACCCTGTGTGAGATTACATAGTACTTTTCTTTTTGCCTGGTTTATTTCCCTTAACATTATCTCCAGTTCTAGCTTCATTGCTGGGAATGGCAGGATTCCATTCTGCCATGGTATTCCTCTGGGTCTATGTACAGTTGTTTCTTCATGAACTCATCATGTGATGAACACTTACATTGTTTACATTTTGTGGTTATTGTGCAATGGACATGGGAGTCCAGATGTCCTTTCAATATACTTAGATATAAAATTAGTAGTGGAATTCAACATATGCCAGTCTATTTTCATTTTTTGAGAAATCTCTTCCACAATTTTTCATAAAGCCTGTGCTGACCAACAGTCCAGCCAATGCCATAGAAGGCAAGGATTTTCTTACTATCCACACCATGTCCAGCACTTGTTAGTGTCAGTCTTTTTTATAATAGCCATTATTACTGAGATGAGATAACACATCACTGTGATTTTTGACTTGAGTTTTCCTGATGATTAGTGATGTATTAGGAGTTGGCTATTATATAAATTCTTGGATAGCTGCATGTTCTCATTTGAGAAATGTGTATGTGTGTGGTGTGTGTGTGTGTGTGTGTGTGTGTGTGTGTGTGTGTGAAGTTTGTATATATCCTATGCTTTAAAAATATTATATTTATTTGTGTGTGTGAGACAATGTGTGTGCACACGTGGGTAGGTCCGAGAACAACTTGTGGGAGTAAGTTCTCTCTTTCCATGTGGTTCCCAGGGATCCAAACTTAGGTCATCAGTCCTGGCATCAAACACCTTTACTCACTGAGTCATCCTGGCAGCCTCTATCTTTAAGGGTTTTGTTGTTTTGCTGTTGACTTTTAGGTGTTGTTTATATAGTCTGGATTTGAACACTGTATCACAGGTAGTTTGTAATTTCTCCCTTTCTGTTGGATTGACTCTTCACTCTTGTGATCCTTTGCTGTACAGGAGCTTTTGGCTTATTGTAATTTTGTCTGCTTTTGTTGCCTGTATTTCTATGGTCTTGACTAAAACAACCCTGCCCTTTCTAGTATCTTGGCACTTGATGTGTCTTTCATGAGTTCATAGTTTCGATCTTACATTATGTCTTTAATTTCCTTGATTTTTAAAACTAGTCATGAATATGAGTCTAGCTCTTGGGGCTTTTCCATCTAGTACTGGAAAGACCAAGCTTTAAACCTGCTGGCCAACCACTACAATCACAGTGACCTTCCCAGTCCTGCTAGGAGCACAAAGGTCCTTGTGCTCACAGACAGCACTAGGGAAACCAGGAATGTTAAACACTCAGAGTTGTCTTTTCAAGGGAAAAGATGTGTCACCTTGCTTTCTACCCAGAAGACTGGGGCTGGAGGTGGCTAATAGCCTGGGTGATCCTTGGACCACCTGTAGGGCCAGGCCATACTAAGCTTCCACAACCAAGGCTGGATGTACCTAATAGTCTAGGTGACCTTTGCACTATCTGTATGGCTTGGGACTCCCCCAAGGTCTCACAACCAGGACTGGAGGTGGGTAATAGCCCAGATGACCTCTATGCTACCTGTATGACTGAGACCACACCAGATCCTCCCCTAGGCCCTTAAGATAGCACATGCAGCCTATCTCTGGAACCCATCTTCATGGAAGAAGTGACAAGCACTTTGAGTGTCCATGTAATTATGCCTCCTGTGCACACTGGCTTATGTTACACTAGGAAACATTTTTCCAAATTGTACTGTACTTAAATATGCCAAAAATAAACTGCCTAATGTCACAGTCTAGAAGTTTGAATGGCTACTGAGTATTGAATTGGATTTCCTTCTTGCCTCCATGGATCATTACTCTGCCAGCCCTAGTGTTTGCAGAAACCTCACACAGTCCTGATGGTATTCTTCTAGATGCGGACATTCAATCTTCCCAGTATCACTTACTAAAAACACTGTCCCCTCTCCAAGTGTGCACTTAATACCTTTGTCAAAAATCATTTAAGAAATCAAAAGGCTGCATGTTAGTGCAGGGTTTATTAGGTTAGTCTAGGGTTTATTCCTAGAATCAATACTTTGTTCCCTTGGCCTATGTGTCTTATGCTAATAACATGTTGCTTTGATTAGTATAGTTTTGTAGTAGTTTTTAAGTAGGCAGTATAATACCTCCAGTAGGTATTTTTTATTCAAAATGGCTTTGGTTGATAAAAGAGAGGTAGTCAGGGGTAGGGAGAGACAGAGACACTACATTGAATCTATGATTAAATTTGCTTAGTGAGACAGTCTACCTTGTCAACTAGGTTGGACTAAGAAATACCTAGGAAGCTAATGAAGCACACCCTGAGTCTATTTGTGTGAACATCCCAGACACAATCAGATGGTGAAGGCTCAGACCTAAAAGATATAACTCATTGATGGACTGATAGATTGAACATCTGAATGGAATCTGAGAGGTGACAGAACTATGAAGGTGGGGACCAGGTTGGAGGCTACACGGTGCCTTGGCTCTTTCTCTTACTGTTCATTCCTGCCCACCATGATGTGGGCTGCTCTTCTGTTTGCCATCTGCCTAGGTGAAGAAGCCAATCTGCCACCGCTCCCACCATTGTTAAATTCTGTACAGTGCTGTGGGCTATGCACTGGACTGAACCCTCTGAAGCAGTGAGCTAACTTAAGTCTTTCTTCCGGCTAAGTTCCTTTCCTCGGGTATTTGACCATAGCTATGTAAAGATAACTCAGACAGTATTGGCTTTTCCTAAACTAGGAGCATACATTTCTTTTCATCTTTTTGTCTTCAAAAATTTCATGAATATTTTATAATTCTTATTGAATTATAGACCCTTTTCTAGTTAAATTTATTCCTAGGAATCAATGTGTACATGAATGAGAGGGCAACTATTGTAAACACGTTTGCTTTATCGGTCTCTAGTGCAGATAATTTGCTATTGGCATATAAGAATACTACTGTTTATTTTGTATCCTGCAACTTTGTTGAATTCACTTGCTGGTTCTAAATAGTTTTGGATGGATCTTGGGTGTGTAAAATGAAAACTTCTCTTCCAGTGTGGAAACTCTTCCTCTCGCCTGACTAGCACATCTAGTGTGTTGAGTAACAGTAATGAAAGTGATTTTTGTCTTCTAAAGGGAAATAACTTAAGGGACGAGAGGGGAAGAGTGCCTACTTTCGAACATGCCTAGGCCACAAGGAATAATGAAAAGAATGTGTCAGACCAGGGAGAGATGGCAGTGCTGGGCAGATGTCATTGTGGAGTATTTTTGTAAGGCCGTGGTTCTTGTATAGACATTATCAGCTGCAAGTGAGTGAGAACCTTCTCTCAGCCTTTTTTTTTTTTTTTTTTTTTTTTTGGTGAGGGTTAGTATAAGGTATTAATTTTGAATCTGACCACTTTCACAAGTTTTAAACAGATCACTGAAAAATGCAAACTGGTGGTTACAGTTGACACAAATTTAAAAAAATGATGAAACAAATCAGTTTTTGTCACTCTAGTTGTTTTTTTTTTTTAAGTGATTTATTTTTATGTGCATTGATGTTCTACAGGCATGTGTCTCTCAGGTTCTTGGAACTGGAGTTACAGACAGTTGTGAGCTGCCATGTGGGTACTGGGAATTGAATCCAAGTCCTGTGGAAGCACACCCAGTGCTCTTAACCATTGAGCCATCTCTCCAGCCCGTCACTCTAGGTTTTGATACACATTTTGAAGTGATTATCAGTGATCTCAAACCTGTTATTTACTGAGGTCTTTACTAAAGTCCCTAGCCTCAGGTAAAATGTCCAGAATGTGCTAGGCTAGCACACAGTTCAAGACTATCTTGAGCCTTAGAGCACTCAAAAAGAAAAAGAAAAAAAATTAAATCAGTTCCTTTTGCTCTCAAGAAACAAAAAAGCAGCTTTAGCATTTGTTCTTTTTAACTGATAAAGATAACAACTTTGTAGCTTTGTAGGGCACATTTTAAATATAAGTAAAAACTTTAAAATTGTTTTTGGACATTATAAATTCTATTTTCCATGCCTTTAGTCTCACTTCCAATTCACAGCTGCAGCAGAGGCCCCTGGCTTCCTACGGTCTTGTCTCTCCTCTGACACACAGTTCGGGCCACATTTCCAATCTGAGCTCCCACCAGCATTCCCACGCATATACAATGCTCAGGTCATATGAACTAAAAGCCATGGCTATTGACTTTTGTCACATTTTCTCTACCTCAAGATTGGATGACTAGTTCTTCAAATTTCTCATAATTCCTTCACCATAATTCTCAATCACATCTTTGAAACCTCCTCTATGATTGACAATTTTCAACATGTCTTCTTTTCCAAGATATGAAAATAAAGGTCAGAACTGATTCTCTACATTGTGGAACCTGGGGATGGAACTCAGTTTATTAGGCTTGGTGGCAAGCACCTTTACCCACTGAGCTATCTTAACAGATCGAAAATGTCTTAATAAATGTTGATAGATTAATAAATAAAAGCAATAGTCTTTAATTTTAAAAAGTTCATTTTGGAAAAATGTAAAAGCAATACATTGAACAAAATTTCCATGTATCCCTGAATTTGTGCCCAAGAAAATGGAGAGAAAATTTTATAAGTCATATGTAGTTAAATAAGAAAAAGAGTAGTTTTGGGGAATAAAAATTAAATTTTACTCCACACCTACTTTTTGTAAAAAGCCAAATATGTATTACGTTAATGTGCATGTGTTAAAGGTTGTATTACCAGAATATTCTATACATTTCTTTAAAAACAGAACATTTAAGTAATAAAGTTTATGAGAATTTAAGATTTAACATTAAACCTGGAAAACTGTGTCCTCATAACCATCACTAGTATTGTTGCTGTGCTGACTGCCTGAGAAAAAGCAACTTGAGAGAATGGTCCATTGTGGCCATTTTCTAAGGACACAGTTCATCACGGCACAGCAAGAGCACCAATCGAGAGGGAGAGGAACCAGTGCCAAGCTATCAAACCTGAAGCCCTGCCCACAGCGACTCTCTTTCTCCCTCAAGGTTCTAGCTCCTAAAGGATCCACAACTTCTAAATCAAGGCCACC
Source organism: Peromyscus aztecus (assembly GCA_902168405.1). NCBI lineage: Eukaryota > Metazoa > Chordata > Mammalia > Rodentia > Cricetidae > Peromyscus > Peromyscus aztecus. The sequence continues at coordinate 28,607 of CABHPQ010141818.1, read as the reverse complement.
AACTGTGGACTGAGTGTTCAGACATTTGAGGCTATGAGGAACAGTTCACAGTCAGACCACAACAACCAATCACATTATAAAGAGCATGAGTATAGGCTGTGCTTGCAAAGACAGCAAATCCTTCAAGAAACCCAAGCAGCATACATGGTCAAAAGCTTAGTTTATCTACTACTGTGGTGTCTGAGGATACCCAATCACACCAATAATGGTTCCACTATTTTAGAAGACAAACTTTTAGAAAAAATTCAAAGTGTAATATTTTAGCTATTTCCCAGACCAAATTTATTCAAATACTCCTATAATACAAAAAAGTTATTTTTTAAAAAGTGTTAATGCTTCTTTATGAGTTAAATGTAGAGAAAATGTCAATTTATATTTCTTTAAAAAATTTATCGTGTATGTTTTGCCTACACATATGTACACTATGTTTGTACAGTGCCTGTGGAAGCCAGAGAGGGCAGTTGGTCCCCTGGAACTGAAGTTACAGACAGTTGTGAACCACCATGTGGGTGCTGGGAATTGAACCCAGGTCCTCTGGAAGAGCTGCTGTTGCTCTTAACCTGAGCCCCCTCTCTCTCCAGTTCCTCCAACTACAATGCATATAATGTGTTAGAAATACTATTGGAAAATTAGATCTATTTAATTTATTGTGTCATAATCATTTTTCGTGCAGGACTGAGGAGTACAGGGGAACTTTTCCCATAACAGGTGATACTATTTTAAATATGTTTCTGTCCTGAGTTTCTTGCCCTTTTCTAACAATAAAAAGAAATATAACAAAACTAAGGGAAAGGTTAAGTTTAATAATGAATTTTCATGTATGTATTTCATAGCATTATATAGTGATTGAATATGAAAACCATTGCCAAGAAGAACAATGGTACTTTTAAGCAGCATAAAATATTTTAATGAAAAAAAAGAAAATCACAAGTATATATATATATATATATATATATACACACACACACACACACACACACACTTGTGTGTGTGTGGATATATTAAACTTTTAATGTAAATCAACACAGGATTGTAATGTAAAACACCATGATACACTAAACCCTGTATCATTTATTTCTGATGAAACATACAAACACTTTCTAGTATGCATTTGTTCTCTTACCCACACCAGAGATCACTGTTACCAAATACATTATGCTGTTGGGGCAGGGAGGAGATACTTCATATTTCACAGGATACAAACAGAATGTAATAACATGCTTTTTGCTTTACTGGGACAAGTAAAACAGAATAGCATTTCTTGCTTTGCCACCTTATTTATTAATTAAATTATTTATCATCTGTGCTGGAGATCAAACAGAAGAGTTTCACATTCCAAAGGCAAGTGTTCTTCTACCCCTGAGCTACATTTCAATCATACTTAAAAATCTCATTCCTGGGCCATTAAGATGGCTCAGTGGGTAAAGGCACTTGCTGCTAAGCCTGAGGACCTCAGTTCAAATCCCAAGACCACATGATAGGAGGTGAGAGCTAACCCCTGAAAGTTTCCTCTGACCTTCATATATACATAGATATACACAAAAAACAAATGTAATTGTCAAAACCCTCATTCCTACTTAGTGATAAATATATTCATATATGTCATGTACAATTTATACAAATAGCCTGAAGGCAATTTATGTAATGTTTCTATGTGCCTACATTCTGTATGCTGTCACCCAAGGGGAGGTGCAGGATTTTCCACTTGTAGAAGCATTATTTGGGGACATCACATAAGGAGTTGACATTTTTGGATCATTTTATGTTTTGGCCTTTGTGTATGTTGACTTTATTGGAAAAAGTTGTAGAACTGACCTAAAGAACTCTACAAGCAATGGCACTTGGAAGACAAGCTAGGTAAGAAGCACATTCCCGTGCCCAAACTATTCATTTTCACTAGTCTAAGTACAGCATGGTTTCCTACTGCAGACCCAGATTTGAGTGACTTAGCCTTAAAATGTGGAGCCACGTCCTGTAAATGACTGTACTTTGGTTCATGCAGATAAAGTGGCTACAGCTTTCATCAGGGAAAGTCCGAGCTCCACGGGCCTTGGAGCAGCTGTAACGAGAGTGAGGGCCACCACGCGCCTGAGGGAAGGGGTCGCCAGCCACCGTCTGGGAAGGTGACCTCTGCCACTTGACAGCTCCTCCCGCTCTCTGCTGTGCGTGAGACTGAACTGAATTCTCTAGACCGCATCATTCAGTACACCATCCAAATGTTCTGATGTGCCGCCACATTCACAGCCTTAACATACTGAAGTACATAATGCTATACCTACTCAGAAAACTTCTTTCTCTCCTAAGGAGTAATTTTCTCTGCAATAGCACAAAATGGCTGCAGCTTCTGGATTATGTTTTAAAAATCTCAAAAAATTAAAACTAGGATTATGGCTTAGAGGTAGATTAGAAATTATTATTCATTTAAATTATAGGGAAGACAGATAAAGTCACACTGTAAGAGAATAATGTTGAAAAAAAAACAGCTTGCTTATCAATCTTCATCTTATTTGGCTCTGGTTGATATTTTAAGACAAAAGTCCATCAAGAGAATTACTGCCTTTCAATATTTTGTTTCTGGAAAAAAGCCTTTCCAAGTTCATATGTGCTGATCATAATGGCACAAGCAGGAGCAATTTTAACTAATCGAGGAATTAGACCTGAAAAGAGAATAGGAAAAAAAACACATTTTACCTTATTTTTAAAAATGTAGCATTTAGCTTCATAATAACCAAATGAAATGAACTGCAAAACCAAGTCCATATCATAAATAGGTAGCAAAGAACAGAACAAACGGCTTACTCCAACTTCAAAATCAAATTTTCCTCATAACAAAAATCTACTATTGAACAGTACTTACCTTGTAACAATATTTAGGAGAAAATAATAAATATAAAATGTGACCTATCACTTCTTTCTAGAAGTTAATTATAAGCAAGGGTTCTTACCTGTAAACAACCCAGAAAATCCATTTTCAGCAATAATGTTCTTCATTATAGCCCAGGTTGACAAATGCAAAGGCACAGGAACTATAAATGTTAAAAGAAAAAAAAAAAACTATAACACCATAAACCACAACTCAACAGTTTGTATTACAGATCTGTCCTAGCTTTTGTTCTATTGTGAGACACCATGACCAAGGCAGTTCTTGTATAAAAAAGCACTTAACTGGGGCTTACTCACAACTTTGGAGAGCTAGTCCATGATCATCATGGTGAGAAGCAGACAGGCATGGTGCTGGAGCAGTAGCTGAGAGGTTTACACCCTGATCCTCAGGCAGCAGAGGGAAAGGGAAAGACTAGGCCTGGCCTGGGCTTTTTAAGCCTCAAAGGCCACCCCCACTGACACACCTCCTCCAACAGGCCATACTTATTCTGACAAGGCTACACCTCTTAATCTTTTCCAAACAGTTCCACTAACTGGGCCCAGGCATTCAAATATATGAGCCTATGGGGCCATTCTTATTCAAACCCTCACAAGGTGCTTATTACCTTTGGTAATATAAGATTTCATTATATTAAGAAAATACCTGTTTATCTGGGAGTTACTTTCAATCTGTTTTGTTTTGTTATGCTCGAATAGGTTCTGAATATATAGCCTAGCCTGCCCTGCTCGTGCTCTCTAGCTGAGGCTAACCTCAAGCTCACAATCTTCCTGCCTCACCTGAGAGCTGGGGTACAGATGTGAACCAGCAGACCCAAGTTCAATTTTTAGTACCTGGCTTCCTTAAAAAGATGGCAGTTCTACTGCAAAACTGTGCACACATCTGTACACAAAGCACGGAGGAGCATTCACAATCAGTGGTGTTACTGTTTGTACTTTCCTTCATGTCAAGAGTCTTTCACGAAGAAAAATGGAAGACACAGAAAACCCACTTAATATATCTAATGTATTTCTTGTAATCTAAGTCCAGAGAAACACTTTCATTTCAATTTTATTATCCATAGTTTAACAGGAGAAAAAAAATTTTTTGCCTAAGAATGGTTCTGAGGATGGGTCATTCTAATGGTGCTTTGCTTTAATCACAACCCTTCTAATTAGATCTGTACTATTTCCTTCAAATGACAGGTTTTAGGTAGCAATGCCATCTCAGTAAGTATGCGGGGGATGGACAACAAAATATAAAAACTTTGCTACAGGAGGATGCCAATACATTCAAATATAAAGCCTATAAATAACTGTACACACTTGACCTTCATTTCCCATAGTTTCTGTAGAGTTGGCTGAGTCCACAGAATAAAGACACAGTAAGTTTGAAAACAACTCTCAGAAGCAGGCGAGGTCTCATGTGAACAACTCACTCACAGCTCAAGAGTTCTGTCTTCACTTGGGACCAGCTGACAATGAACAACAGTCCTGTGTTGCCTTCCCTGGTCTTTGAGAACTGCATAGCACAATTTTATTTACCAATGTTTATACTAATGACACTGTGTGTGTGTGTGTGTGTGTGTGTGTGTGTGTGTGTGTCACAAAGGCAGACTAACGGACAAAAGCCTAAGCAAGCTGGACAAAAAGGGCAAGATTACAGAAAAATATCCTCTAAAAATGCCTGTTTTAACTGTAGACTGGATGAACGGACTCAAGAAAACCCAAGCCTTGACAATATGCTGATGGACAAGACTCCTCTCACCCGTGAGGAAACAGACTGGATGTGAATGGCAGAAATAAGACGCTAGTAAACAGAAGACAAAGCACACAGGAGGGCTGTGCTTAGAGCTCCGGACAGACCGTCTCTCGGGTTCCTATGAAACAGTCTTACTATGTAGGCAGCTAGACTCAACTCCAGATCCTCCTGCCTCAGCATCCCAAGTTCTTGGGATTATGATCATGTACTACCACTCAGTGATTGACAAAATAGATTTTAAGGCAAAAATGATCCAAAAAGACAAAAATCACTATAATGTATTAATACCCAAAATATTTCTAAATTAAGAATTAAAATTATCAAAAATTCAAATAATATTTTAAGTTATCAAATATGTTTGGAGAATGTGAAACTTAACCTCTAGAAAACAGACAAATTTGGGTCAAGTTTAAAATGGTAAAGCTAAGTATCACATTGTTAAAAAATGAATTAATCCATGCATTTATGAATATGCACCATGGCATACATGTGGAGGTCAGAGGACAACTTGTGGGTGTCAGTTCTCTCCTTCCACTGAGTAGAACCTGGGGAGTGAAATCAGGTCATCAGGCTTGGTGGCAAGTACCTTACTTACTCAACAATCTTAGTGACCCAAATTTTAAAAAATTATATAAAAGTGACATTCATAGATGAGGTAAATGTTATAGAACTGGCACTTACTACAGCCTATGTGCTTCTGCATGCTCCCTGTCTTCTGGTAGGTTTTTGAGTGCCTCATTTCTTGCTGTACTGCTGCCTGGTACCTACCGCAGAGTAGACATGCAATAACTGAGTAACAGATGAAGAACGGACATATCATTCCATAGCAACTCACTTTCTTTTATGCCTAGCGTGGTGGTTTGAATGAGAATGCCCTCTACAGGCTCATGTATTTGAATCCTTGGTTCCCAGTTAGTGGAATAGTTTGGGAAGGGTTAGACATGGCCTTGTTGGAGGAGGTGTGTCACTGGAGGCTCCACCATTCCAGAGTCTCTTGTCTGCCTCTCTTTGCCTCAGCTGTAAGCTCTGTTACTGTTCCAATCCCATGCCTGCCTACTGCTGCCGCCATGTTCCCTGTCATGACAGTCATGGACTCACCCTCTGAAACGCCAACTCCCATTAAACGCTTTCTTCTACAAGTGGCCTTGGTCATGGCGTTTTGTCACAGCAACAGAAAAGTGACTAAGACACTTAGAGATAAGTGAAGTCATTGCAAAACAGAGCAAAGGTATTGGGGGGGGGGGTACAGGTAAATAATGTATAATACAAATGACGTATAATACAAAACAGTTTCTAGTGATTTATTGTATAACTTGTAACCCATATGTATCTTGTTAGAGTGGTAAGCAGTTACTCAAGTGGAGTAATAGGTCAAAGTGAGCAATGAGAGTCATAGAAAATGAAACTCCATCTCTTCTTTAAGCTTCCCCATTGTGAGCTGAAAAGGAGAGGCACTGATTAGAAAAAGCAGTAATACTGAAAAAGATGGCTGCCTTGTCCCGGTCCCAATGCCCACACCACAACCATGCTGCTTATGAGAAATTACACCAGATAGAACACTCCTACCAGATACTTAATGGATCAAACGAATTTTGGTGAGAAGGAAGAATGAATCAAAATAATTCTCAGCTATCAAAGGAAGACAGTGCTTAGGCAGCTAGAAGGCGCATACAGAGAAAAGAGACAGAGTATAAACTATAATTACCTCCCAGGCTTCATTAGTGTCTGATATTAGAGGAAACTTGGTATTTAGTAGGTCAAAGATAAACCCATTCAGATTAATTTATAGAGGTCTATAAACAACATTTCTTTAATATTATACTGCCAACTTTATGCAAAAAATTCACAGGCTAGAAAAGTATTTACATTAAAATAAGCTGTCATTAGGCTTATACAAAACATTGTACAAAGGGTAATTCCTTTAGGCCTGTTATATACTGTTTCTTTTTTCTGTTCTCATCTCCCTCTCTTTTCCAAATGGGTCTCACTACATACATTAGGATGGTTTTGAACTTACGATCCTGCCTCCACCTCCCCAATGCTGGGATTACAGGTATGCACAATCAGAGACAGGTTTGCTAGACTTTTAAACCAAAGTAAATGATGGTATGTGTGGTGAGTTCCAGTAGAAGTAAATAAGAGTACACTTTCGTTCCAGAAGAAATTATAGGTTACAAAGAAGTAAAAAATAAAGATGAAGAAACAGGTAGGGAAAAAAAGTAAGAATACAGAAGCTAAACATCAACTTCATGAAAAAAGTTCCTCAGTAATTTCCCACCACCTTTTTTGGAGACAAGGTCTTACTATGTAGCCATGCATGGCCAGGTTGTTTTTTGTTTTTTTGTTTTTGTTTGTTTGTTTGTTTTTTATCATTTATACTGATTTGTCTAGATTTATTTTATTGACTTATTTCAAAGAATACTTACATGATGAATAAAAATATAAATTTGAAAACAAACTACAAGAAAAATTACAACAACGTAGCTTTTTGTGATAAAAGTAATTTTTTTTCTTCAGAGCAGTTAAGAGACAGATAGGAAACAGGCTTTAAGATTCCTGGACGGGCTACAGAGATGGCTCAGTGGTTAAGAGCACTGGCTCCTTTTCAGAAGGACCCGGGTTCAATTCCCAGCAACCACACAGAAGCTCACAACTGTCTGTAGCTCTAAGATCTGACACCCTCACACAGACATACTTACAGGGAAAACACCAATGCACATTAAAATAAAAATAATTAAAAAAAAAAAAAAAGCCGGGCGGTGGTGGCGCACGCCTTTAATCCCAGCACTCAGGAGGCAGAGGCAGGCGGATCTCTGTGAGTTCGAGGCCAGCCTGGTCTCCCAAGCGAGTTCCAGGAAAGGCGCAAAACTACACAGAGAAACCCTGTCTCGAAAAACCAAAAAAAAAAAAAAAAGATTCCTGGACACTTGTTAGTATTTCTCTAGGTATTCCATTCTACCAGCACATCTCTATCAGTTTCATTAAAGAGGACTAAGGTCTAAGAAAAACAATGGTGTTTCCTGACTACATATTCCTAACAAAGTCACACAAGGGAAACAGTGACATGCTGTAATGCTTCTGTAAATGCCCCAACTCACCTTTACCACTCTCGTACGTCCAAAGCTGTGTCTGTTTCTGTGTTTTCACCACGTCAAATGGTAAAGTGGCAACAGCTGCAAACTATCAGAAAGTCAATTTAAATCCTTACGTCTTCAAAAAATATTTTAAAAATGTATTATCACATTATTTAATATGGATAATGACAAAATAATAAGTTGAAATGTAAAATAAACCAGATATACATAAGAGTTTTTATTGATGAAAACAGGTTACATCTCAAGGTTTCATCATAAAACTCCAAAGTAAACTGCCTCAGAAAAATCCATTTTCTTTCCTGACCACACACCTGCCAATGGCAAAGACAGCATCAGTCCTCTGTGGCTTTACACCAGTGTTTATACCTTCTGATTCTACGTGTCATACAATACTATTTTACTATGTACTGTCAGTGTGTATGTGAGTGTGTGTGTGTTGGGGTGGGGGGAGTCTCATGTAGCTCGCTCGGTCTTGCCTTCAACTCAACTGAGTAGCCAAGGACTACCTTGAACTCCTGACAATCCGGTCTATACTTGTCAAGTGTTGGGATTACAGACATGAGCCACCACACTCAGCTTTTTAACATATTTTAAAGTAGAAATTCTCCAGTATGTATTTAGCATATGAAAATTTCCAGCAAACATTTTTCAAATATTAGACATAATAAATTTAGAAGTTAATGAAAATGTACTTCAAACTTTTAGTTTCTATATATCTTTTAATGGATTTTACAGTTGCAAAGGTTCAAAAATCACATTTTCTAGACTTTTCTCAACGTGATACAATTTAACACCCTTTCCCATATTGCCTTAAGTAAGATTTTAAAAGATACTTAAATTCCTTTAAGAATGGTCTCATATCTGATACAATATCCATATAATTTTTTTGCTTCCTAGCTCACATTTGAATAAATACATTAATAAAATGCCTCTTAAGCATCACATTTTATTTCATCTCAACTGTGCTGCTGTTCTTGAACTCAGCTGCAAAGATTGCAAACATGAAATCTACTGCCGTTTTCTCATCTCCAGTCAAGAGGCAACGGGCTGCAACTCCACGTTCTAAGTGACAGTTAAGACAGCTCTCTTTGTGGTACCATCATATCCATGTGCTTTTTCAGTTGCACAGACAAATCTTTATTTGAAAGCTGTTAAAGCTACCAATAATTTCCAGACTAAAAATGAACATTTACGTTCAGTAGCAACATTAAACTGGAGTCTTTCCTATTCCTGAACAGCTGGTGCGTCCTGAGGCCGTCACTCACTGCTAATTATTTACTTCTGTGTCACTGCAGCTGAACTGACCAGCATTAGATCTGAACTTGCTTTCTCACTTCTGCATGTCCAGCACCAGCTTCCTTATCCTAGGGTTTCTGGCACATTATTCAAATTTTCCTGCAACTTTTCACCTCTCCACTCAGCCCTTTAACTCTCACTTGTCTTTCTTAAAGACAAAGGATGTCATCACATAGTCCAAGCTGGCCCCGACCCCAAGTCTCCTGCATCCACCTCTCAAGCACTCAGTGCTGACTTAGTCCTGTTGCTCTGTAACTACCATCTGTCTGTGTCATGCGGTAAATGCTCACACATTAATTCTGGAAACTCTTTATGGCCAAGGCGATGGTGAGATGAATCTGTACCACCTGAAGGATGAGGAGGAATGAGTTTCCTATTCCCCAAAATGGTCTTTTGTGAGTCTTCCTTCTGGTTTCTGTTTCTCAGAATTCCTTCAGAAACTTCTAAATAGTCAAAATGTTCCCAAAGAATCATAGCAGCAGAGGCTAGAACATCGTCTGTTTGATTTGGTGATTCATATTAGACAAAACTCCATTACTATTAGCTAACCATATCTACCAGTGTTTACTGAACTAATGTACTGTAAAATACTCTGTAAGAAAAGGAATGCATCCACACAATCATGATGGTACCTATAATTAGCTAACCAACACAAGTTTATTCAAAAATGAATGTGTATAGAATAAAAACATAAATAGGAAGTACATCTGAAAATATTTTAATGGCTAACAATTTATTTCCTGAAAACAGGAAAAAAGTGTCCTCTCAACATACATAAGATCTTGTTCTGTTTTAATACTAATTAGCAAGTATTTGGAATATTAACAACAACAACAACAACAACGGGAAAAAAAAAACAAAAAACTTACAGAACCAGACAATGCCCCTGAAGTAAAGTTGATCATAAATGTCGGTTCATATAAACCAGATTTCTCACACAACCAGTTCTTTAAAATCTCATAGTTATACCAGTACATTGCTATAAAACAGAGAATGAAATGAGCACAAATTTAGAAACACAATGTAGACTTTGGAGAATAGAGCTATGATGTTACAAATCAAAGTAAAACACAAACTCTAGCCTTGACACACCATCCTTTATGCTTAAAACTAGACGGGATTAAAAGAGGGGACTGAAATTCTAAGTAATATTTTAACAGTTTTTTAAGAAAACAAAAACTTCTTCATCAATACAGCTGAAGTATAATAAGCACTCGACAGGGCAAGCAGAAGAATGGACATACACAGGTGATCTACAGCACAGTGTAAGAATGCACACCAAAGACAAATCACACTGAACAGGAATACCATAAAAGGCCATACACGATGGCTAGATGGAGGTATCCCATAAATCAGGGTAGTTAGTATAATTCATGTTACATACTGCATGAATAAAACCATGGGAGAGCCTACTTATGATGGAGGACATTTAATAAAATTAACACTTCCATTTAAAGCAAACTCAAATTTCTTGGAAATATGGAGATTAAAAAGTGTTTTTTCAGATTGATAAAAGATATGCACCAAAAACTTGTAGAAAATGTGACAGCTAATGTACAGGAAGAAAAAAGTTAGGATAAATAAATATAAAAACATTGAAGTCCTAATATATATTATCTACAAAGAAGCTCAGAAAGATATTTAGGCAAATTAGTGTTTATTCATCTTTTAAAAAGTAGCTAGATATCAGCTAATAGGGAAAATTCGATTGCAACTATACTACCCACCAAGCTTTATAAAGCATATTTATTATAAATATACAACTTTAAAAAGAACTAGCAAGGCCTGATGAAGTAGCTCAAAGAGACAGCACTGACCTAGCACATATAATGTCCGGGGTTGAGTCCCCATCAAAACCAAACACACACACACTACCAAAGCCTAAAGGATGTAGTATAGCTATAAAATATATAAAAAAGTGTACATAACCTTTATGAAGAAAATTTTAGATAGCTACTGGAATACTTTAAAGAATATTATTAACACAAATATATCATTCTTAGAAAAGAAAAATAAGGCAACATCAAGATATTTTTATAAAGTGATTGTGATTTGGACAGTACTACTAGCAAATGAGTATTGCACAAATGAACCAGTAAGACCAAACTCCATCCATACATAAAAATCTCTTTACAAACTAAAGTTACTCAATGAATGATGCTGACAATGACTTACATGTTGAGTCATATCCCCAAATCAATTATCTTTAAACAAATGGCCAATGAAACAATGCCAACCTTTATAAGTAATCACTGAAATGCAAATCAAAGTGAGACACTTTAAATGATCAAATAAACATAATTTAAGGACCTTGACAATGAAAAGCTTATGGAAGTGTAAGACAGCAGAAACCATCGTAATTGATGATAAATGTATCGATCCACACAATCACTTAAATTTTGTTTTATTGTATGTGGGTGTATGAGTAGAGGTCTGTAGAGGTCTGAAAATACTTTTCAGGAATTGGTTCTCTCCTTCTATCTGTGGGTCCTGGAGATTGAACTCAGGTTGCAAGGGTTGATAGCAGGCACCTTTATCTACTGAGCCATCTCACTGATCCTATTTTGTCCCCTCTGTTGTTCTAAATAATTTAAAATTTGATTTTATGTGTTTTTCCTGCATATGCTGTCATGCCTGATGCCAACAGAGATCAGAAGAGAGGTCAGACCTGGAACTGGGTTATGATGATTATGAGCTGCCATGGATGTCTGGGAACCAAACTCAGGCCATCTACAAGAAAAGCAAATGTGGCAAGTGCTCCTATCTGCCGAGCCAGCTCTTCAGTCTTGCTTTTGTTTTTTTGAGACAGGGTCTTACTGTACAATCTCACCTAGCCTCAAACTCATGGTGATCCTCATCCCTCAGTTTCTCAAGTGTTGCTATTACAGACATTAGGACCACACCTGGTTTTAGTTGGGCACAGTGGCACACATCTTTAATACTAACACTGGAGGGGCAGAGGCAGGCAGATCTCCGTGAATTTGAGGCCACTTTGGTCTATATATCCAGGTCATCCAGGGCTACATAAAAAGACCCTGTCTCAAAAAAAAAAAACAAAAAAACCAAACAAACAAAAAAAAAACCCTCACTTTTAACTACCTAAATTAGAAATACACCTAAGATATTTAAATGAATCAGCAAGTCCAATATGGAAAACTGTTGCACAGGTAAAATAAGAAACTGTATAAAATTTATTTCAGAGCAGTACTATTTTATTTATACATAGACTGAATTAAAAGTAAGGAAACAGTTACCTCCAGAATGTATCTTATGAAAAGTTTTGAGTAGTAAGAAGGTGGGAAGGTGGTTTTAAAGATCAAAAACTAAACATTGTATTTTTTAGCATAATACTTTAGAAAACATATTATAACCAAATAGATAGAAACCCAATATGGGGCCAGTGTGGTAGCCCAGTGGGTAGGGCACGTGCTGCTTTGTCAGAGAACCTGGGTGTGAAATCCAGAGCAGCATCGTTGAAGGAAAGAACCAACTTCTCTACTCTGACTTTCATGAGTGTCTTTAAAAAGCTGGTATGGGCTGGGCGTTGGTGGCGCACGCCTTTAATCCCAGCACTTGGGAGGCAGAGGCAGGCAGATCTCTGTGAGTTTGAGGCCAGCCTGGGCTACCAAGTGAGCTCCAGGAAAGGCGCAAAGCTACACAGAGAAACTCTGTCTCGAAAAACCAAAAAAAAAAAAAAAAAAGCTGGTTACCACTGGGGTTATGGTGTGCGGCAGCAGCAAAAGGGCACAAATGGCTTCATGATCTAACACATGACGTTCAACCTCATGTGGGGACAGGGCAAGTCCACGGTGTGCATTCTGTAAACGTGTGTCTGTGTTTCTTTTTACAGAACAGAATATATTTGTAAAAGTAAACTGGCATAGAAGCCCATTACTTACTTTACATCTCTATATAGTGTAAGTGAACCTATTTGATTTATAATAGGCTTATAGAATACTTAATAGGAAGTGTTTATTTTTAATTACTGAAAAATTAAGAGTTCAATTAATTTTAAGATGGTCTTAAGTACATTTTATAATATTTTGATTTGTATTTTAATTGTCTTATTATGACTTGTTTAGGACAGTGTTAAGGTAGTCTGTATTATCTGAGTATGAATATGCACCAACGAATGTTTAGCAACAATTAGACACAATAAGAAAACACAAGGACCTGAATTAGAAATTGTTCAATCAATAAAGGCTTGTGCAAGTCTCAAATTTGAACAATGAACACAAATCTGTGGTCAGTACAGAAAAAAATTTACTTTTAACCATAAAGAGTTTAAAACCTAGTAAAATTAAAACATGACCTAAGACAGAGGTCTAAAATAAACAGCTACTAATAAGACAAATCCCACCTGAGAAAGGCACGTCTCTAAGTAGAGTTGGAGCCCAGCCCTTCCAGAGGGAAATCCAACCTTCTTCAGACACTTTCCCGCTCACAAATCCATGCAGTTCCTTGTAAGAAAACTTCTTAGACTGCATCTTAGTTCTGATCAGTTCTAATGGACTTATCACGGTTACTGCACCAACTAATACAAACACGAGAACAGAAAGATTAAGGTGTATACAGTGGGAGCCAAATTTAACACTTCTGTTTTGGTTTTTTATCCCCTCCCCCACTTCCACAAACTATGCACTCAAGTTTCCTGCTTTGGGGAACCTGCAGCAGTCAGCACACCAAGAGTGCAATGAGCAAGCCTCACCCTGGAAAAGAAACTCTCCTTCTAGGTTAAGTCTGTGTTTTGTATTTTTAAAAACTTAATCAGCTGACAAAGTAAAAGGCTCCTTGTGGCATTTACAGATATACTTTGTTTTGGTTGACTTCTGTTTCCTGCCCCCACCTCCACGTGGACCCTTTCCTCCCTGCATGCTTCTGCCTCCAGTAGTCTACCTTTCTACATTAATATTTCAGGTTCTATGTTACCCTCAGTTACTCTCAATGTCTCTAAAGATTGAAAGAGAATAGCTAATGAAGTCAAAAGATTTCGTCTCATGATAACTGGGCCAAAGTTATACTTCTTCTTCATTTCAACTCTTTCAAGGGTGATACTAAAAATGCCAGAGCCAGCCAGAGAACCACTAGAAACCCCAGTTAGTACTCCCAGATAGACAGCAACAACGACTTCACCTCCTCTGCTCTTTTGGATGAAGGGTCTCGCTATGTAGCCCTGGCTGGCACAGAACTCTCTATACTGGACCAGGCCTTCAGAGACCACCTGGCTCTGTCTCTCAGGGGCTGGGATTAAAATCATGTGCTACCATGCCCAGCAGAAGCCTATTTAACAGGGAATGTTTGCACAGACACAATTTTCCTTCTGACTAAGCTCTGAATCCTAGAGTTTATAAGAAATGTGATTAAAGCTTTGGCTTGAAGTCATGTATGGACTCAAATATATTAGAAATTTAGGTGAATAAGAATCAATTCTAACATCACTGTTAAGTAACTATCTAAGATTCAATGAAGATGAGATAACCCTATCTCATTCTGATGGCAATCACTTCCTTACTGAATGACTTGTGGAGTATAGATAGCAATAATTAATACAAACTAGAACGCAAAATACATCATACCAATATTCGTACATTAAACAGATTCTCTGTAATTATTAGAATCTAAATAGATGTTCTAAGTAGAAATCTAAATGAAAACAAACAAGCTCATTACTTACATCTGGCAACAATCCCAGCAACTATTGGTATTCGGGTTTCATTTTCTCCTAATTTAGTTCTCAAAAAAGCACTTAATTGTTCATAGCAGGTAAAATAAATAACTGTGGCAGGAATTGCCATCACTCTGTTAGAAAGACACACAAAATATGTTCAGAATTATCAAAAGGCCTCAGCTATACTGCTAAGCTCATATATTATAAGTTTTTATATGGGATAAACTAAAAAAATTACCCCATGAGAGAAATACGCTTGTGTGCATATCTGCATGTACATATGTGTATGTACCTAGATAGGCCTGTGTGTGTACATGCACAAAGCAACAAGGTCAAAGTTGGGTGTTATTCAGTTTCTTTCCATCCCGTTTCTCTTTGGAATAGGGTCTCTCACTGAACCTCAAGCTCAGAGATCTGGCCAGCAAGCCGCAGGGACATTTCTGTCTCTGCCTCCCCAGTGGTGTGACTACAGACGGGCACCAGTGTGCCTGATGTAAGTGAGTGCTGGGGATCACAACCAGGGGAGTGCTCTGCCGTCATCTGAGCCGTCTTGCCAACCCCAATTTCTCTAAAATGTCTAAGAACAACTGTAAAACAGTTGTAAACCACAGATCATACATCACAGTGGCTCATAAGAAGTAGATTACAGTTACACTGCCAGGATTATATATGTTAACTGTGAGGGAATTCTGATATCAAAGGGAATTATTAATTAAATTCAAGTAAAACTTTCAGGCAGCAGTATGTCATATAGATTAATGCAATAAGAAATCACCTTAGGGGACTGGAGAAATGGCTCACTGGTTAAGAGCACTGGCTGCTCTTCCAGAGGACCTGGGTTCAATTCCCAGCACCCACATGGCAGCTCACAACTGTCTATAACTCCAGTTCCAGGGGATCTGACACCTTCACACCAATGTACATAAAATAAGTTAAATAAAAATATTTTTAAAAAGAAATCATCTTAGGTATTAAAATATATGCCTCAAATATGACTCAAGATTGAATAATCCCCTCTGAAAGACAGAGGAAGTTGTGAAAAACAAATAAAACAAAGGAAGCCAAAACATTTGCTGGAGCTTTTACATTTAGCTTTGCGAGTTTACCATATTCATTCACAAATTTGTACTTAGTAGAGAACTAGAATTGGATATACAAATATTCAACATACCTTACAGTTTTAGTACAATAAAAAGAAAAACACAAAATTATTGATTTTTATTACAAAACCAAAATAAAACGAAACAAAAAACATAGACAGCAAAAACAATACAGAGGGCATGGTTGCTTAAGTTTTCTATAATATCTTCACGAGGGCCAATTTGTATGCTAACCTTTAGCCACTAGGATGTTCCTGAGGATAGTACTTTAGATATGTCTGAAGTTCTACAACAATTTGTCTAGACTGACTACGCAAACAGTGTGATTTGTGATATACAACTACTTTCTTTCTGGGGTATGACATTTTTTCAGCTGCAAAAACAGAATGTTCCATGTAGCCAACATGCAATAATAACTACATTCTGAAACTCAGGTGAGTTTTCCAAGGCAGAAATACTTCACACACGGCAGTTACTTGTTGCCAGAGTAAGCATATCCTGTGCTATGCCAGGAAAAGGATTTTAGAAAGTGACATGTGTCTTTTTCCTTCCCAATTATACCTGGTATGCTGTAACTGTAATGGACCATATACATGAATATAACCTTCCCTGAGTTCTGTGGGTCCTTCTAGAACATCAAATGTGCAGTTGTGAAACTCATAAAACAATACTTCAGGAAAAGAAAGAGTCCTAATATTAAAATGCAAGAGTCTGTTCAGCCATGCGGATTACAACCATGCTTAGTAGAAAACATAGTAAATTTCAACTTACAGGGTAGGAGGTAGGCCACTCCAAAGGGATTTAATGCCCTCATTTCGAAGAATTTTTAAAAAGGCATCCTAAAATTACAATAGAAAGGTAAACAAAAATATATCTTTAAACCTGATAAAAATTTATAGTAATAACTGATAATCTGAATATTTTAAACATCCATTTCTAAAATACAAGTTTCTTGGACTTATGGATGCCCATTCTTAAAAAAAAAAAAAAAAAACAAAGACAATTTCACATATATAAGGTGGAATGTATTCTTACAGACTGAAGTCTCCATTACTGGTTCTTTTTTTTTTTTTTTTAACTTATTTTACTTTGTTTCTACCTAACAAGCTTTTGAGGGGCTGGAAAGATGGCTCAGCAGTTAAGCTTGCTCTTCCAGAGGTCCTGAGTTCAGATCCCAACACCTATGTTAGGTGGCTCACAACTGCCTATAAGTCCAGCTCCAAAGGGATCTGATGCTGTCTTCTGGCCTCTGTGGGTACTCACTCACACACATGTGGGCACAGATTCACACAGACACATCATATACCAAAGGGATCTGATGCTGTCTTCTGGCCTCTGTGGGTACTCACACACATGTGGGCATAGATTCACACAGACACATACACATAAATTAAAAATTTTTAAATAAAAAGTTTTTATAAGATTACTATAAAAAGGAAGTACAGAATTGATCACAGAAACTCTCTTAAGTATGACATCTGAGACAGTGTCATTAAAGACCACTTTCTCGAAGTATCTTGAGAGAAATCAAAAGCAGTCAGAAACTAAAGTGAAGCCTGCCATGAACAGACAAATTCTTACAAATTAATAATACAAACACAGAATGGAGGGAAGGAGGACGGGAGGAAAGGGGAGAAGGAGAAAAAGGTCCCAGTAAGGACTGGAGAATTTGGAAGCCTCATATATTGCTTATGAGAAAGTAAAATGGTATACCCACTTTGCAAAACAGTTTGGCAGTTTCTTAAAAAGTTAAACAAAGTGGCACCACAAAACCCCCAAATTCAACTCTAGATATACATGCAGGAGATATTAAAACACATGTTCACACAAAAATTTAAATGTTCATAACTACATTATTCACTTGCTGAAGTGGAAATAACCTAAATGCCCATCAACTAATAAGCAGAGAAACAAAACAAGGTACAGTCATAAAGTAGTATGCTATACAACTAAAAAGATGTGGACACAGTCACAACACTGCACCTTAAAAGACTGTTGAGGAAAGCCACTCCCACGTGGGTAAGAGGAGGCTTGGGAAGAGGGAACTCGTAGGACACATCTGCTCTCCTCCAGCCAACCACTGCTCAGAACCACACCAGCAAAAGCCAAGCAGGTCGTGGAGATTTCCCTCACAAGGCTGCAATGAGGCACTCTAACACCTTCAGTGGGTTGGCATTACAGAAGACCAACAAGATGAAACTCCTGTCCTCCAGATAATGTCTATCCACTACACTAGGGTGGTGTCAGAAGAGGAACAGTGGAGAGGGAGGACTTGTGCCCTCGCCTGACAGTCACGAGGTCACTCCATCTCAGAACCAGCGGCTGGCAAGAGCCACAACTCCCACTTCTGCCCAGCAGTCAAGTCCCCCAAACTTGCTGCCAACTGGAGGTGAGTGGAGAACCCAGATTTCCAGCTATGCTGCATTAACCATGTGATACTCCTTCTTCCTCTGTGAAACAGTCCCTACGCCACCCCCCAAAAATTTAAACAAAATGTTTAACTGGAACTTGAGATTTAGTAACACACTCAGAATGCCCATTCTAAGAACTAGGAAGGTGTTATACTAAATGAAGACAAGACAATAATAAACACTGGAAATGAGCTAAGATGTCTGAGTTCCCTGACAAAGATTTCAAAACAGCTAATGTTAAAAACAAAACAAAAACATAGAATGATCATTTATCAGCATACTTGAAGTTAGAAAAAAGAATTGGACTGCTTCAGCTAAGAAACACATACACAACAGCATGACTGCTGAAAACGGAATGATAAGACACGTGACACAGAGGAGGGCAAGAGAAGTAACAGAAACAAACAAGAGAACAGCGAGAGGCAAGTGGATACCCTGACACCTGTAACTGCATTAATAGAATTTGTCTATTAATTAAATGACACAAATTGACAGTGAATTTAAAACTTATCTTTAAGGAAAAAAAAGTTTCAATTATAGTGTTGCAAGTAGATTTAAAATGCACTGGAAGCTGGGCTTGGTGGCACACACTTTAATCCCAGTTCTTGGGAGGCAGAGCTCCATGGGTTCGAGGCCAGTTTGGTCTACATATGAAGTTCCAGACCAGCTAGAATTATAACAGAGAGACACTATTTAAAAAACCAAAACAAAACAAAATTCAATGCAAGACCCAACAAATTAAAGATGGTGTTTCACCCTAAGTTGGAATAGAAGTGTAATACAATTCCTCTAAAAATCTTAGAGATATTAAAGAATAAGTTTATCTCACATATTGTTCCCCCGCCCCAGACAAACAAAATGAATGTAGGAGCTTTTATTCACAATATCTGAGAACTGCAAACAACCCTGAATGGAAATGTGGCACATCTACACCAAACTGTTGAGCAAATGATGGACTCATACAACAGCCTGGATGACTCTCCAGACTACTATGTAAGTGAAAAACGGCAGGCAATGCCTAAAGTAGCGTACTCCATTTATACAGCATTTTTACAGGACAAAGTTTTCTAAATTAAGAACAGATTAGAGGCTGTCAGGGGCTACAGAGTGGCTGAGAGAACAAATAAAATGGGTATTGTTCTTCAAAGGAAACAAGAGTCCTCATAGTACTCTCTTTAGAAGAGCATTAATGTTAATACCACCAAGGATACGGGACAAACATACATGAGTCTGCTTGTATGTTTTTAAAAATACGGGAGAGCTACAATTCTCAAAAAATTTAAAAATAACTTTAAAAAGCTACTTCTTTCTCCTATATAAACAAGATGAATAAGTTAAAAAGGAAAGAAATACTTTTCTTTACCATGATTTAGTATGATGAACTTTTAATTCCTTTATAATTAGAAAGCCATATATAAGAATAAATAAAAGAACAGAAAACACACAAAGACTCCAAACAAAAACATCTCCTTACCAACGTTCCCTGGAAATTCCCTGGCTTCTTATACCATGCTTTCTTGCTTCCATTGTCACAGACACACATATGGTCCATGAGTCCGTTACTGTACACAAAACACTTTCCTAATAAAGAAGAGTCCAATAGCCAGGAGTTACTTCCTATAATTACATTGTTTTTACAGATAAACTGCAAGTACAGCGAGACTAGAAAAGTATGGAAAGAGAAACTCCAGGATGGAGCACACTCAGTTAGTTCAATTTGCTTAAGGTAAGTCAGCACTGGTCTCAAAACTCACACTGTGAAAAGTGACAACATGAATTAGTGGGTTTTATATTTTCAGAACCATGGCTTTAGAAAAAAAGTTCTCAGTAGTATTTTTTAGGTTACCTAAGGGATGGGAGATGGAAGACAGAAAGAGCAGCATGTTTGCATGTCAACTCCTGCACACAAGGGACATTCATGTGAAAACATGAGTTACTAATGTAAGTAGTGCAATGCTTGTCCTTTTCTCCATTTGTACTGCTCTGTCTACCAGCTGTCAGCTCTACTAACTTACCACAACTTGTTCTAATGTCTTCCCTGTTCAATGACATATAATTCTGTGTGTCGTAATCTACAAGTCTAAGCATCCCCTTCAGCTTCCACAACGTTCTTTAATGTACAAAAGTCTCTTCTTACTATTCATTTATCCTTATCTGAAATACGATGGTTCATTTCACCTTTATTTGTATATACTCAAGACTGACTATAGAATTGGTATTCTTTCCATCTGGTAAAATATAGAATTGCTTTTATCAAATTCCACACAGAGTCATGTAATGAACAATCTTGCAATATAAAATAACAGAGAGAAGCAGGCAGGCTAACTGGAGACCTTCACCTCTCCCTTCTCTCCTCCAAATCCAGTTCCCCAGTCTCAACCCCATCTCTGTAGCAGACAATGGCTGTGGCCGCCCCCTCCTTTCTGAACCCATGTCCAGTTAATCAGGGAGATCTTCTCCAACCTTCCTCCCCACTCATCCTATTATTCCAGGCCCAACTCTAGCAAGTTTTCCTCTGGAATACTAAACGTACAGAACAAAGAATTTTTATTAAAAGCTGCAAGGGACAAGTAACATATAGAAGCAGACCTATTAAAATATCACTTCTCAACAGAGACTCTGAGAGTCTGGACAGATGTTCTACAGACTCTTAAGAGACCACAGGTGCCAGGCCACACTCTTATATCCAGCAAAACTTCCAATCACATAGATGGAGAAATAAGACATTTCATGATAAAACCAAATTTAAACAGTATCTATCTACAAATCTACACCTACAGAAGGTGCTAGACAGAACACTTCAACGTAAAGAGGTTAACCACCCCCAAAAGCACAAGGAACAAACAATCCCAAACCAGCAAATCAAAATGGGAAACACACACAAACATGACCCATCCTTCCGCTGTATATAAGAAACACATGTCAACATCAAGGACAGCCATCAACTCAGGGTTATAAAGAGTGGAAAAAGATATTCCAAGCAGATGGACCTAAGAAGCAAGCTGGTGTAGCCATTTTAATATCTGACAAAATAGACTTCAAACCAAAACTATCAGATTAGCTAGGGAAGGACACTACATATTCAAAGAGAAAATTCACCAAGAGGACATTTCAATTTTTAACAATTATGCCCCAAACACAAGAGCACTCAAGTTCACAAAAGAAACACTACTACAGCTTAAATCACACACTGACTTAATATTTAATATTAAATTAAATTTTAAATAAATTAATTTTTAAATAAATAAATTTAATAATTTAAATAAATATTAAATTAAATATTTAATATTGACCCTCACACACTGATAGTGGGAGAGAGACCTCAACACCCTACTCACACCAACAGACAGGTCATCCAGACAAAAACTAAACAGTGAAATGATGGAGCTAACTGTTATTCTAAACCAAATGGACCTAATAGATATTATAAAACATTTCAGCCAAACACAAGATAACATACCTTGTTCTCTGCACCTCATGGAATTTTCTCCAAAGCTGACCACATACTAGGACACAACGCAAGTCTTAACAGATACAAGAACACTGAAACCTTATATCCTGTCTGACCATCACAGATAAAACTGGATATCAACAACAGACAGAAGGAAGGCTACAAACTCACAGAAACTAAGCAACTCATTACTGAATGAAAACTGCATCAAGACGAAAGTTAAAGACTTTCTAGAACTGAATGAGAAAGAGTACAAGGCACACCCACACATACAGGACACTAAGAGGAAAGTCCATAGCACTGGGTACCTACATAAAATAAAAAATAAAAAAGCCAAAGCGGAGAGACCTCACACTTAACAGCACTTCTGAAAGCTTTAGAACTAACAGAAGAAATCACACCCAAAAGGAATAGATGGCAAGAAATAATCAAACTCAGGGCTGAAATCAAGAAAATAAGTTCGTTAAAATACTTTAAAAATATGTTCAACATCCTTAGTCATCAGGGAAATGCCAATCAAAACTACTTTGAGATTTCATCTTACATCTGTCAAAATGGCTGAGATCAATAACAAGTGGCAACTCACGCTGGCGAGGATGTGGAGGAAGGGAAACACTCCTCTATAGCTTGTGGGAGTATTCCCCTTACACAAGGTATGGAGGGAGTGCAAACTTGTATAGCCATTCTGGGAAACAGTGTGATGGTTCCTCAGGAAGATGGGAATCAACCTATCTCCAAGATCCAGTTATACCGCTCTTGGGCATATGCCCAAAGGACACTTCATCCCACCACAGAAACACTTGTTCAGTCATGTTCACTGATTCATAATAGCCAGATATTAGAAGCCATCTAGATGTCCCTCAACTGAAGAAACAGCATGCACAGAGCCTGCTTAGGTCTGTACCAAGTCCTTTGTGTGTATGTTATAGCTTCCAGTTTAGTGTTTTTATGGGACCCCTGAGAGTGTAAACGAGTGGGTCTCTGATTCTTGTGCCTTCTCTTAGGCTCTTTTCCTCCTGTTGGTATGTCTTGTCCAACTTCAATGTGATGGTTTTGTTTTATCTTACTGTATTTTATTTTGCTATGTTTTGTTGTTACCTCTTAGAAACCTGTTCTTTCCTAAAGAGATAGAAAGGGGCTATTTTTACCTGAATAGCATATACTCACATATATAGTCATTCTCTACTTCAGTAGTCCATAAAAATGTTATGATATAGATGGATAGATGTATTTATATACAATAAATAAAGGATAGCTACCATACACATTTTTTCTGCCTACACCTCATTGGGTACAATTAAAAGGTGAAAAAATGTTTCTAGATAAGGTATTAATTCTAATAAATTAACAGAAATATTATGCAAACAAAAATGAGCACAGTAACATTTTTAAAAAGTCTAACAATACTGTCAGGGTATCGAATATACATACCTTTGGGGAATGGGTTGTTCTGGACTTGGAGTCGAATCTTAATAACATCCAGGGGTGTCACTATGAATATAGAAATTTTAATTAAGATATGTTACCTCTAATTCTCTAAGACATATATGGTCATTTAAAAAACTATACATCAATTCATACTTTTCCTCATTTCTATGCAATGGATAAACTGTTTATCTAAAAACAGCACTGAATGTGTGTTTCACCACTGAGGTGTTCTACTTACTGCTCCTAAATGCAGTTCTCCGTATTTCTGTCCTCAGCTAGTGAAGACAGACTTCTCACTAGTACAAGTCATTCCTATCTGCAACTACAATTCCAAATGGATTTTAACACAGTGTGTTAAAACCAAAGCACTATACTTTTAGAAAATATGTTCTTTAAAGCAATGAATGAAAGTCCTAAAAGTCTAAAAATTTGAGAAAAACTTCCTATTACAAGTAACTAAAACTCAGACAGTGCTAGTCTTCCCAACCTGATCAATTTATCTACATCAAATAAAGCCTGTAGGAAACAAAATTTGGGGTAGGCTAGTCATAAATCATCTTCAGCATTAGGTTATACCATCCATTTGGGAACAACAAAGAAAATCTGTATCTTATTTTCATTTGCATTCTCTATTTCATGAAAATAAGATAAAAATACCAAATTGTGGTTTCAAGAAAACTATTCCTCATCAAAGAACAAGAAAGTCACATTAGATAATTTGTAAGGTCATTATGAACTTGAATGCTGACCTAAATATACACCACAAAGCAATTGGTTTATATGTTCTAATCACTTCTTATCTTAGTTAAATAAACTAGTCAACTTAAAAATCATTCAAATGTTAAGGAATCATGTATGCCATTTGGCTAAGTCTATAAGAAATGCACTATACGAAACATAAAAACGTAATCCTGAGAAACTTGAACTCTTAAGTTGCCCAAAATTACATTATTCCATATGTAAATGTTTTATTCCTTTTCTATTTTAAAAGACATAAGGAAACTGTAAAAGTTTAATACTGTTGATAGGGACCTCCAATAACTTATTTTAAAACCAACCAATTTTCTTCCTCCTTTTTCTTTTGCTTTTTTTGTTTTGTTTTGTTTCTCTATTATGTAGCCCTGGTTGTCCTGGAAACTCTTATGTATACCAGGCCGCCCTGCAAAGATCTACATGCCTTTGCTTCCCAAGTCCTGA
Organism: Peromyscus aztecus; assembly: GCA_902168405.1. Taxonomy (NCBI): domain Eukaryota; kingdom Metazoa; phylum Chordata; class Mammalia; order Rodentia; family Cricetidae; genus Peromyscus; species Peromyscus aztecus. Next base: position 4,340 of record CABHPQ010141818.1, on the reverse strand, counting down.
GATTAAAGGCATGTGCCCCAGGACCCAGCTGAAACTCCTTATTTTCAATTAAAAGATAAACCTCAGAAAAATTGGTATTCGAGAGTGTAGCCATGACCTGTGAGTGAACAGGCAAGGAGAGAAACTCAATTCTCTTCCTTTTCTGTTCTTTTCCCATTATCGTACTGACGAAGAAATTCTGGCGTCCTACATGTTGTACACTATCATTAGTCTGGGGGCTGAGATGACCCAGTGAAGTGCCTGCTACACAAGAATGCAGACTAGGGTTTGAATCCCCTTCATCCATGTTAAACACTGGGCCCAGTGGCACTGGACTGTAATCCTAGCACTGGGGTGGCAAAGACAGGAGGATCCTTGGGGGCTTGCTAGTCAATCATTAAGCTCCGGCTTCAGTGAGAGGCTGTCTCAAAAAATTAAGTGGAGCAGGACTGAAGAAGACATCCAGCATCGAACTCTGGCCTCCACACACACTTGCATACACACATGCATGCATGCATATGCACACACATACATACACAGGCACACACAGGAATAAGGTAAAGAGCACAGAAGATGTTGACATTGACTTCTGGTTGTCACATGCACTCATACACAAACAACAAGTATGTATACATACACACATCCCATACACACACCCCTCAAAATAATATCATTACTTCACAGATAATAAACTCCAATGGAACATTCAAAGTTACATAATCTGTACTGGTAACATAATTTTACCCATTAGTGATGTCAATATAGCTCCAGTACAAGAGGCAATCATTTGCTGAAGAGGTGTCACTTGGACTGTTGGTGGTGGCCCCTCGGTTTCTGGCTCCATATTTTTAACTAGTCGAAAAAGAATCTGTTGAAGCAAAATATAAAATAATATATGTGCACATATATATATACATAAAATGTATATATATATATATATATGTGTGTGTGTGTGTGTGTGTGTGTGTGTAATAAAATTTAGTGGAAAATATCTTCAACGTTACCTGCTAAACTATAAAAACAATATCAGGAGTGCTTGCCTAACATGCTCAAGTCTTGGGTTTGATCCAAAGCACTGCAAAAATAAAACAGAACAGAACAGAATAAAATTCATATCAAAGCACATGTTTTTATCACTGCCCAAAGTAAGTAAGTTACAGATGAAAGCTAGTGTGTAACTGCCATTAATAGCATATGCCCTCTGATAAGAACGTGTTTGGCTAAGCTGTATGAGTAGCATTACATTTGCAGGACAGGTAACCAATAGGTAAGGAAACATCCTCTGCCCAAAGCCAGAGGAAAAGCAGCTAACCAACAAGAACATACAAAATCTATATGTTTAAAGATAAACATTACATAGATACCTTCTCTATTCTAGAATAGAATACCATTTAATAATGCATAACTTTATTGCATATCAATAGTTGTTGCATAGTTATAAAATAAAAACACATGACCTTAATGGGTATTTCATGAAAACTTCATGAGACAGACAATATTTATTACTTTTTGGAAGTCATATATACATATATATGTATATATACATACAAATACATTTAGACATTGATATATGTACATGCTGTTCTGAAAAAAAAGTAAATACTGTTTATGCTTTGTACTCTGCTATGAATATAATACAGACAGATAAATCTTGTATAATTTTTAATGCTTTACAGAGTGTATAATTATGCTTAAACAATCTCTTAGACTTAGGTTGTTGTCAAATTCTCAATGGCAAGCCATTCTGATATAATCTCCTATCATGTATCTTTTTGTAGTCTGCTACACTTCCCTTGTTGAGGAAACTAAGGCAGCTAGGCTATAATATTTAAAAGCTTAATACAGAGCCGGGCATGGTGGCACATTCCTTTAACCCCAGCTACAGGAGGCAGACAAGAGAATCTGTGAGTTCAAGGCCAGCCCGGTCTACAGAGTGAATTCCAGCACAGCCAGGACTACACAGGCAGCCCCAGTGTCAGACAAAACAAACAACCCTTAATTCAAAGCCTGGTGTGGGGGTGGACATCCCAGCTCTCAGGAGGCCGAGACAGGAGGGGGCTAGTCTGGACTTTACAGCAAAACTCGTCACTCACTCGGTCACAAACAGACTTGATACAAACTCCTTTCCAGGAGAGACTAACGTACCCTTTCACTGGCTTTATGCTATTCCAATCACTCTTAAGTTCACAAACCCTCTCATTACATGTGTCGTCCCCTCCCTTCCCTCTGCTTCCTGGATGTCATGAGCTGAACCTCTCTGCTCGCCTGTGAGCTTTTGCCACAATGTTACATAAGGACAGGCAGCAGATGAATCTAATACAAATAATTATTAATGGGGGCCCGCAGTGAGCAGTAGATAAAGGCTAAGTCTATCTAGTCTACGAATAGGAAAGAAAAAAAACCCAACTTTTGGCAAGAAAGGCTTAAGTGGAAGAAAAAAAAAAGGAAAGTAACAGGTATTATAAAAGTATTCATCGTCTAAACTCAAGACTATAAAATGTGTATTTGGTTATGTATGACATAATCTGAAAAAAGCAGATTAGGCCTCCTCTGATAATCACAAAAGTGGTGAAGTAGGTTGAGCAGATATTAATTTCATTAACAGACAAAAAATTACAGAATAAGGGGTTAATATTTGGCTACAGATGTTAACTCAGTGGTAAAATACAAGGTACCAGGTTCAGTGCCAGAACACACACACACACACACACACACACACACACACTCTTACATTTTGCCCATGGTCATAAAATTACTTTAAGGCTAGACCAGTTCTAAATGAATTCACTTCTCTTGATTCATAGCCAAATACATGGCCGGTTAATTCTGGGGCTGTCAAAACTTTTGACATTGTGACATAATGTGGTTATCTACAAATGTGTTGGGCCACAAGTTGGCTTCCAGCTTTAATCCTAGAACTTGGGAGGCAGAGGCAGGCAGATCTCTGAATTTTGAGGCCAACCTCATCTACATAGCGAGTTCCAGGACAGCCAGAACCACATACTGAGACCCTGTCTCAAAAATAAAACAAAACAAATAACAACAAAAAAACTACCAAAATGAAACAAACAAGTTGGACACACATAATTATGCTCACTGTTCTTCAGTTTTTCTCAACAAGATGCTTTAATACAATTTCTTACTATAAATAACTCTGGCCCCATTCACTTATTCTTGAATGAAAACCCTTCATCTGAAGGACTCTATGAGGTACATTTTCAAGATCTACTTTAAGCTGGGTGTGGTGGCTCATGCCTGTAATTCCAGCACTTGGGAGGCTGACGCTAGAGGGTCTCTATTGAATTCCAGGCCGGCCTGGGCTATGTAGTGAGTCCCAGGGCTAGGATGGGCTACAGGGAGACATCACCTCAAAGAGAAACAACAAAAACAAGATTTAGCCGGGTGGTGGTAGTGCATGCCTTTAATCCCAGCACTCGGGAGGCAGAGCCAGGCGGATCTTTGTGAGTTCGAGACCAGCCTCGGCTACCAAGTGAGTTCCAGGAAAGGCGCAAAGCTACACAGAGAAACCCTGTCTCGAAGAAAAAAACAAAACAAACAAACAAAAAACCAAGATCTGCTTTAACATAAACCACATTCTTTTATAGGCCTGACTACTGACAGGACAGGTAAGGAGATTTTTGTCT
>CABHPQ010141817.1:0-21453 GCA_902168405.1 Peromyscus aztecus | reverse complement strand
AATTTTCTTTGTTTGTTTGTTTCATTTTACTGGTTGTTTTCTAAACAGAAAAAGAAAGAGAATGGATTTGGGTTGATGGGGAGATAGGAAAGTTCTGGAAGGAAATGAGGGAGGAGAAATGATCAGTGTATGTAATATGACAAAAATATTTTCAATAACATATATAATATATATATATGTGTGTGTGTGTGAAGTAAATGAGATTATTGAGTATATGATGCAGGTTTTAACTGTATATAGTTCTAAAGGCATCATAGCTATTAAACCCTTCTACATGTTCAGAATACAACAACTGAAGTGAAATAGTGTAGTGTTCTGTCCCTTACTCTTGACTGGCGGGATATTGGCTTTAGAAATTACATGGGAAATCTTTTTTTTTTCTAAGAAGTGCTTACATCCCCTTACCATAGAAATGTCAAAGGGTGATTTAAGGAGGAAGTGAATTCAATGTGCATGCTGTTGAGATGGACATACAATGTGAGGTGCAGAAAAGCATTAGGAAATTGGGAGGAGAGATACATCAGGAAGTGACAGAAATGATCTTCAAAGACTGCTTTTGGTACAGGTGCTGTTGAAGTCACAGTGTCAGGCTACATCATTCATCATTTCACTACACAGGAAAGTTGAGCTGCTTCATATATAATTTTAGATTAAGAAAGCTTGTGTTACAGTACTACACGTAGTGTATATAGTTGTAGCATGAATCTTAAAGAGTCTTATTAACAAAAACAAAACCAGAGCCAGGTATTGGGGTGAACACTGAATGATCAGAGAGACAGAACCAGCCACAGCTAATCTCACGTCGCTGGATCCTCAGCTGGTCTTGTTTCCTCAGACTGGAAGCCTCTGTGTCCTCATATCTGAATGGCTCTCAGCTGAACTGCTGCTTGAAAGCCTGAAAGCTTAACCAGCCAAATGCCTAACCAGCCAAATGCTTCTAGTTTCTGGTCCTCACGCCTTATATACCTTTCTGCTTTCTACCACCACTCCCTGGGATTGAAGGCTTGCTTTCTGGGATTAAAGGCGTGAGTCACCATGCTTGGCTGTATCCTTGAACACATGGATTTCTGCCTCTGGAATTCGAGGATTAAAGGCGTGTGCTATCACTGCCTATCTTAAGTATCTAGTGGCTTTTCTGTTCTCTGACCCCAGATAAGTTTATTAAGGTACACAATATTTTGTGGAACACAATGCCACTACATTTCCTCTCTTTTTGTCTAAAATTAAAAAAAGTTTATAACTAATACAAGAAAAATTATATCCAATAAGTATATACAATATACACAGTTAAGATTACATTAATGATGTCTAGTCCATTAACATTTGAGAGATTCAGGCAGAAAACTCCATTAATATATTAACAATGTCCAGTCCAGTAACATTTGATAAACTCAGACAAAAAAATTTCATTACTTATCCTATTTAAAACAAGTAATTCCTTTTTTAAAGTATTTTTTCTTTTCATAATAGATTCAGTAATCTACCTTTTGCATTTTAATATCTTCCTCTTTTTCTTTTTAGTGTAGATTCAGTGATCTACCCATTTATCCTATTATTCTTTATCTTTTTTCTCAGAATAGGTTCAGTGATCTATCTCTTATCTATATTCTTTTCTCTTTTTTAAACAAAACCACTGAATCTAATCTCCATGTTCAGCTTTTATCCTGGCCATTACCAATTAACAACTTGTAACCAACCATCATAAACAATGACAATATCCATAACTCAAACGACCAAAAACCTCCCATCCCACCTCTTGGGAATGTGGGCGTCGTTTTCTTAAAATTACTTCCATCTTTAGGGGATCCTGAAAATAAAATTTTGGGGTTAATTGTCAAGTCCTATATCATTTGTCCAGCTGCTGCATGATGAGAAAGTGCAGGGCTTGTTTCAAGTCCTTGTTCAAGTAGTCTGTCAGGCTGGATTATTTCAGCTAGCCATCTCAAAATTGTCCTAAGCAGTTTGTAGTCCAAAGTCAATCTTTTGGTGGTGTTAATCAGCTTAATGGCTTTACCATAGTCCTTATGGAATCATCATTGTGGAGTCCTGTCGTCTTTTTGAAGATTTCAAAGTTACTGTTAGGCGTGGTCATGGTTCACTGCAGACTTTTTTTTTTTTTTTTGTGCCTCCTCTGTGGTTTGGAGTAATCACAGACTGATAAATGTCTGTCTCTCGGAACCATGAATGTTCTTCCCTAGAAGAGAATATCTTCACAGCATATAGTTGTATTGTTTTTAACACATTTCTATTGAGCTAGGATAAGTCACGAACATTGAAATGCCTTAAAGCTGAAGCATACCTGGAAAGACATATCAGGATGTGGAAAGTGCTCTACATTTTAGTGTGCTTTTGAAGAAAGCACAGTTCTACTTGCCTCATTAGATTTCTTTTGTACTTTTTAACTAATGTTTGTGATATTATGCAATCAATCCCTAGTCAAGATCAGTTTTTCTAACTTTATGCAATATAAAATCACCTAGGAAATTTGATCCTGGAGAAATCCACTAGTCTGTACACTTGCTTGAAAATCTCTTCCAATGGGGACATTTTTTAAGGAACACTAAAAATGTCATTTCATTAAACAGTCACTTCATTAACAACATCTTTTAAAGAAAATGTACTAAAGTGGAATCAGTGGTTTGGGGCAGTCGCTGAGCTCCTATCCCAGAACAAGTGGATTATTTTATTGACAAGAATAAGAGGAGAAACAGGGTAAGCATGAAAAGTTGTCAAGGAAAACAAAATTGCCATGGATCTGAAGTGTGAAGAGGAGGAGGTTCCCATGTCCAAGTTAGAGCCCAGAAGTGAGATTTAGAATTGTGGAATACATGACTTAGCCATTCTATGCAAAGGGAGTGTTTGTTTTCCCACAAGCTGTATTTTTCTTAAGTGTTGAGATAACTTTTGTTAATAAAAAGAGCACATTTTATGTTTTCCCAAGGGTTCCTTTATAAGACAACTATACCATAGAAAATAAGATATCCAACTTTGTAATGTTTCAACTCTGTTGGAAAGCATACACTTGGGACAATTAATCATGCAAACATGTACTGAACTACAATGTAAAACAAACAGTAGAAAGCATCAATGAAAAAATTCTTGATGGACAAAATTCCTTTTGCTTTGAAAACACTGTTTTTTTTTAAGAATTTCAAGAAACATTTCATTTTATTACTTCACTTGATATGAGTGACTTATAAAATAGCACAGAGCAAAATGGACAGAAACTAAGATGTTACCAATGACTTTGATTAGAAAATATTGACAGTAAAAATCAACGCAAGACAAAAAAGTGTAATATTGATTTGTCTGTTATTATTAGCCTGTTATTAGCTTTAAATCAATTATAGTAAAATAAAAGATTAGCATTCATTATCATGCAACAAAGATGAGTTTATTCATTCTGACATAAAATGGGCAAGAAGATTAATAAGCCTGGGATGTGAAAGGCAAAATATCTCCCATTGCTGTCAAGACCCACCGTTTCAGGTGACTCACCTCTGCTGCAAATCCAGTTTTAGAAACGCAGTGGAAAGAAAATGCAAGGAGCTGGTATGGCCATCACAAACTAGAAGAGCTCTCTGAATGAGTGAGTGAAAGTGAGGGCTTCCTAAACCAATGTCTGACTGAAAGTTACTATAGAATTACAAACAATTACATACGTAGGCTATGTGGAACTTATTTATCCTTTTTTTTTTTTTTACTAAATAATCAATTTCTCTATCATAACTTGTAAACTCTATAATCACTGAAAACATCACTAAATACGGTATGAGAGTATAAAATTTTAAATGAAAAACACTAAGTCTTTAAAGAACATTTAGTTTAAAATACAGTGTACAATTGTATAAAACTGTATTTTCTTTGTTATAGTGGTCCAGTCCTCTTCTGTGTTGTCCTTATTGCTAAGTGTTATTAAAAGACTAAATAGAAATCAACTGTCTTCATATCCCTCATTTTGTTTATCCACTAATCTGTTAATATCTGTTTAGGTGGTACTTACATCTAGAATATTGTGAAAATGATACAATTTCAAAAGAGATAACCTCTCTTGAAATTCCTGATTTTAAATGTTTTGAATAGCTCTACAGGGGTATTGTACACTTACATATTATACAACAGATATAAAAATTACTTTTAAATAATGTTCATGAATTTAAAAATTTTTAAATAGGCTTTACTTAAAAATAGAGACAATGTATTCCATTCCATAACATCTTTATCATTTGCAGTTCTATCAACAGTGCAGGAAGGTTAAGAATTCTCCCTTTCCTGGCAGTTGGTTTGTGAGTATCATTATCATGGTACTCATCAATTTATATATGTAGGCTACTCAGAAAGTAAGTGTGCCAATGTGCTGGTTGAGTACTTTTTGTCAATTTGACATAATCTGAAGTCCTCTGGGTATAGGGAGCCTCAGCTGAGGAATATGATACATTAAATTGGCCTGTAATCAACTCCATGTGGGTTACTTTTGATTAATGATTGATATGAAGAATCCCGCCCACTGTGGTTCGTGTGATCTTTGGGCATATGACCTGTGGCTATATAAGAAAGCAGGCTGAGCAATCATTAAGAACAAGCCAGTAAGGAGCATTCCTTCTTGGTCTCTCAATTCTTACCTTCTGTTTCCTTCCCTGAATTACTGCTTTGATTTCCCTCAGTAATGGGCTGTGATCAGAGCTTATAAGTCAATTAAACCCTTTTCTCTCCACTCTGTTTTTGGTCATGATTTATATCATAGCAATAAATTGCAAACTAGGACAGACTCTGAGCGTTGGCTTTTCTCCATAGTTGAGAATTGAGCTCAGTCCCTTAGGCTTCTACCGCAAGCACTTTGTATGGATATTTCCTGTGTATTTCTGTCTGAGGGTGCAGGAATGGAGCTTCAGGATCTGTCTATCTCCACCTCCCCAGCACTAGGATTAAAACCACAACTCTTTTGTGTGTGGTACTATGTTCAGCTCTCAGGTCCTCAAGTTTTTTATAGGAAGCACTTTAATGAGTTGTTCTTAAGCCCCTAGGTAATTTATAAATACTAATCTTTCAATTCATGAACATGAGACACTTCTCCACTAATTTGTTTCAATTTCTGTTATAGTTCTTAATTCATGTTTTTCAAATCCTTAGATATTTATTCTTAGATATTTTATCTATCTTTTGATTAATTTTGTTTTTGTTTGGCACAAACTTAAGTAACATTTGCCTAGTTTCTTTTCACTAGTGATATTACTATATACTATATATGAATACCAGTATATTGAAAAGAAACATCTTATTTTTTGTATTTATATATAACTTTATTGAATATTTAAAATTATCTTAATTTTTGTAGTAGGGTTTTCTATATATAAAGTTAGTTAAAAAACAGAAAAATCTCACTTTTTTCTTTTCTATGTGGATCATATTTATTTTTACTTATCTGGTGACCTGGCCAGAGGTTTGATTTATTTATTTATCTGTTTATTTATTTATTTATTACATTTATTTTACATTCTGACCAGTTCCCTTCCCTCACCTCTCATCTACCCACCCCTAATCCATTCCTCCTCCCTCTCTGTTCATAAAGAGGCAGGCCTCCAATAAGAGTCAACAAAGCCTGGCACATCAAGTTGAGGCAGGACCAAGTTCCTCCCCCTGCAGCAAAGCTGGGCGAGGCAACCCAGCATGGGGAATGGGTTCCCAAAAGCCAGCTCAAGGGCCAGGGACAGGTCCTGGGCCCACTGCTAGGAGCCGGACAAACAGACCAAGCTGAACAGCTGTCACACACATACAGAGGGCCTGGGTCGGCCTCATGCAGGCTCCCTAGATGTTGGTCCAGAGTCTGTGAGCTCCCAGGATCTCTGCTCAGCTCTCTTCTCCTGCTCATGACCTTGACACATACGCCCACACAATTTCTCCTCTCTCTCTTCCACATGACTCTCAGAGCTCAGTCCAGGGCTTGGCTGTGGATCTCTGCATCTGCCTCCATCAGTTACTGTATGAATGCACTCTGATGATAAATAGGGTAGTCACCAATCTGATTACCTTAGATGACCAGTTAAGGTACCCTCTCCACTGTTGCTAGGAGTCTTAGCTTTGGTTATCTTTGTGGACTCCTGGGGATTTCCCTGGCTCCTGGTTTCTCTCTAACCCCAAAATGTACCCCCACCCCCATCAAGAGGTCTTTTTCTTTACTTTCCCCCTCTGTCTCCCCTCCAACAGACCTCGCTCACCTATGTCACTCAACAGGCTCCTTCAAGTTCCCATCCCTCCATCTCCCCCTCCACCACTCCTAGTTTACCCAAGAGATCACTTCTAGTTCCTCTTCCCAGGGAAATCCATGCATCCCTTTTTGGGTCTTCCTTGTTATTTAGCCTCTCTGAGGCTGTGGATTGTAGGTTGCTTATCTTATACTTTACTTCTAGTATCTACTTATGAGTAAATACATACAACGTTTGTTTTTCTGGGTCTGGGTTACCTGACTCAGAATGATCTTTTTAGTTTTATTGCCTGAAAATTTCATGAGGTCATTTTTTTTTTTACAGTTGAGTAGTACTCCATTGTGTTAATGTGCTGGATTTTCCTTATCCATTTGCTGGTTGAGAGGCATTTAGGTTGTTTCCAGGGTCTGACTATTACAAATAATGCTGTTATGAACATAGTTTAGCAAATGTCCTTGAGTTAGGATTGAGTATCCTTTGGGTATATGTCCAAGACTGGTATCACTTGGTCTTGAGATAGATTAATTCCAAAACCCCTAAGAAACCACAGTAGCCCTCTTATATAAAAATGCTAAAGAGGCTGAGAAAGAAATTAGGGAAACAACACCCTTTACAATAGCCACAAATAATATAAAACATCTTGGGGGTAACTCTAACCAAACAAGTGAAAGTCCTGTATGACAAGAATTTTAAGTCTTTGTAAAAAGAAATTGAGAAGGTATCAGAAAATGGAAAGATCTCCCATGCTCAAAGATCAGTAAGATTGTAGGATTAACATAGTAAATGGAAATCTTACCAAAACCAATTACAGATTCAATACAATTCCCACCAAAATCCCAACACATTTCTTCACAGTCCTCTAAAGAACAATACTCAATTGCATTTGGAAAAACAAACAAAAAAAATTAGGAGAGCTAAAACAATCCCATATAATAAAGTAACTTCCAGAGGCATTATCACCCCTGATTTTAAGCTCTACTATAGAGCTATAGAAATAAAAACAACATGGTATTGGCATAAAAACACACAGGTAGATCAATGGAATCCAACTGAAGACCCTGACATTAATCCGCATACCTATGAACACCTGATACTTGACAAAGAAGCCAAAATCATACAATGGAAAAACGAAATCATCCTCAATAAATGGTGCTGGCATAACTTCATGTCTGCATGTAGAAGAATAAAAATAGATCCATGCCTATAACCCTGCACAAAACTCAAGTCCAAATGCATCAAAGACCTCAACATAAATCCAGTTATACAGAACCTGATTGAAGAGAAAGTGGGAAGTAATCTTAAAAGCATTGGCACAGGAGACTACTTCCTGAATATAATACCAGTAGCACAGACACTGAGAGCAACAATTAATAAATGGGATCTCCTGAAACCAAAAACTTCTGTAAGGCAAAGGACATGGTCAATAAGACAAAATGGCAGCCTACAAAATAGGAAAAAGGTCTTCACCAACCACACATCTGACAGAGGGCTGATATCCAAACTATATAAAGAACTCAGGAAACTAGACATCAAAAAATCCAAATAATCTAATTTAAAAAGATAGAGTGCAGATTTAAACAGAGAATTCTCAACATGAGAATTGCAATTGGCTGAGATACACTTGAGCTCTTCAACATCCTTAGCCATCAGGGAAATGCAAATCAAAATGACTCTGAGATACCATTTTACACCTATCAGAAAGGCTAAGATCAAAACTACTGATGACAGTTTATGTTAGAGAGGATGTGGAGTAGGGAAAACACTCTCCCACTGCTGATGGGATTACAAAAACTTGTACAGCCATTTTTGAAATTGGCTAGAGGTTTTAACAGCAGGTAGAATAGAAGAATTGAGAGTGGGAATGTGTGTGTGTGTCCTTGAACTTCAACAAAATTTCTATTTTTATTACTGCATGTGGTATTAACTATAGCCTTGACATTAGTATCCATTACAAAGCTGACACCATCTAGTCATTGTTAGGATTTTTATCATAAACATCATTTGTTGTGATCTGTCTGTCAAATATTTTTGGCATCTTTTGGAATGTGTATATGCAAATATTCCTTAATATAACCTGCTCAGTCTGTATAATGTTACTTGTATGTATGTTTTCATTGCTAACTATTTTATGTTAGACAGCCAATTGTACTCCTCCCTGGGGAATGACATTTATCCAGCTCCCAGCATTCCTTAGTTGCTTCTAATTCTTTGTATGAGGTTGAGGCATCCAAGCCTTTCCTCTGTCTGCATTGGCACTGTGAATCTATTTTTGTTATCTGATTTTAATATATTGTTTTTCTTTCACTCAAAGAGATTTGTTTGTTTGTTTTGGCAGATGTGTTCTCATTGTGTAGCTCAGACTACGTTTCAGTTTTCTATACAGCTCAAGCTGACTGAATATAAGATCCTCTTTCTTTAACTCCTGTGCTCTTATTGTAGACATGAGGCAATACATCTGAGTAGGTGTTCATTTATAAAGCACATTTTGGAAAAAAATAGCGTGATTTTTTTGTAATGTGTCTTGACCCATGGTTTGTCATACTGAACTTTCTATCTCTGCCTTTAATTTAATCTTGTTAATTTTAAATAAAATTTGCTTGAAATCCTATTTTTTCAATCAAGAATTTTCTTTCATGTTAATATGCAGCCTTAGCTGTCTCTTGTATACAGATATATTTGGAGAAACGTCTATAAGAGGACCATATTTCAATGACATCTCATAGTTTTGCAAGACCTCAGAAAGGACAGAGTAACTATTTTCATTCCACACTCTGCTTCCAGAATGTAGATTAATAGTTTTGGAAGAGAGAGATGATGTTTCATTTTGAAGAATAGGAGATATAGGCTTACAGCCCATTATTAGACTATCATATTTCTTAAACTGGCAGATACTCCCTTGTAAACCTACTTTGTGTGTGCAGCTACTACCTGATACCACGTTATCCTGTCGGAATGGGTTTCTGGATCTTGGCAACAGTGCTTTTATTTCTTTCCTTCTTATTGTTCTGAGTAATGATCTTCACTTTTCCTAACCTAGGAATGCTATCTTTTCTTTTGAAATCTATGAAATTGTAGCACAAATTCCTATCACCTTACACATGGGAAAAACTTTGGATTTTACTCAATTCTTGGCAGTTTTGCTCACCAACTTTGGATGGTCTAGGGAAAGCACTTCCTTGTAAAGGAAGAAAGGGTCCCTCAAGGCTCCTTAATGGTATTAGATGAAAGACAATGGGGTTCATAGTCAAATTTGTGGGTGACTTGGTACAGATAACCAAACAGTCAATGGTTCCCTGTTTTATTATCTATTCATTATATTTAAGTCAGAAAATAGTTCTAGGCAATGAAGCCACACATAAAGAAGTTCAAATGTAGCTCTATGGATATCAAAATGGCTGATGCTGCTTCTCTTTCAGGGAGATGAGATATTCGATGGTCATGCCCAGACTGACCTAATTACACCAACTAATCAAAAAAATCTACCTTAGAAGAAAAATATTCTGGGTTACCTCACTCAGGATGCTTTTTTCTAGTTCCATCCATTTGCCTGCAAACCTCATGATGTCATTGTTTTTCTCTGCTGAGTACTACTCCATTATGTACCACATTTTATTTATCCATTCTTCAGTTGAAGGGCATCTAGGTTGTTTCTAGGTTCTGACTATTATAAATAATGCTGCTATGAACATAGTTGAGCATGTGTCCTTGTGGTATGATTGAGCATTCCTTGGGTATATGCCCAAGAGTGGTATAGCAGGGTCTTGAGGGAGATTGATTCCCAATTTTCTAAGAAAGTGCCATATTGATTTCCAAAGTGGCTGTACAAGTTTGCATTCCCACCAACAGTGGAGGAGTGTTCCCCCTTGCTCTACATCCTCTGCAATATAAGCTGTCGTCAGTGTTTTTGTTCTTAGCCATTCTGATGAGTGTAAGATGGTATCTCAGATTTGTTTTGATGACTAAGAATGTCGAGCAATTCATTAAATGTCTTTCAGCCATTTGAGCTTCCTTTGTTGAGAATTCTCTGTTTAGATCTATAGCCCATTTTTTAAATGGACTGTTGGGTATTTTGATGTCTAATTTCTTGTGTTCTTTATATGTTCTGGATACCAGCCCTCTGTCAGATGTTGGGTTGGTGAAGATCTTTTCACATTCTGTAGGCTGTCATTTTGTCTTGCTGACCATGTCCTTTGCCCTACAAAAGCTTCTCAGTTTCAAGAGGTCCCATTTATTAACTGTTTCTCTCAGTGTCTGTGCTCTCAGTGTCTGTGTTATATTTAGGAAGTGATCTCCAGTGCCAATACATTCAAGACTACTTCCTACTTTCTCTTCTATCAGGTTCAGAGTCACTGGATTTATGTTGAGGTCTTTGATCCACTTGGACTTAAGTTTTGTGCACGGTGACAGATATGGATCTATTTGCAATCTTCAACATGTTGACATCCAGTTATGCCAGCACCATTTGTTTAAGATGCTTTCTTTTTTCCATTGTATAGTTCTGGCTTCTTTGTCGAAAATCATATGTTCATAGGTGTGTGGATTAATGTCAGGTTCTTCAGTTCGGTTCCATTGGTCTGTATGTCAGTTTTTATGTCAATACCAAGCTGTTTTTATTACTGTAACTCTATAGTAGAGCTTGAGGTCAGGGATCGTGATGCCTCCAGAGGTTGTGTTATTGTACAGGATTCTTTTGGCTATCCTGGGTTTTTTGTTTTTCCATATGAAGTTGAGTATTGTTCTTTCTAGGTCTGTGAAGAATTGTATTGGGATTTTGATGGGGATTGCATTGAATTTGTAGATTGCTTTTGGTAAGATTGCCATTTTTACTATGTTAATCCTACCTATCCATGAGCATGGGAGATCTTTTGATTTTCTGATATCTTCTTCAGTTTCTTTCTTTAGGGACTTAAAGTTCTTTTCATACAAACCCTTTGCTTGTTTAGTTAGAGTTACCCCAAGGTATTTTATATCATTTGTGGCTATTGTAAAGGGTGATGTATCTCTGATTTCTTTCTCATCGCATTTGTCATTTGTATATAGGAGGGCTACTGATTTTGTTGAGCTAATCTTGTGTCCTGCTACATTGCTGAAGGTGTTTATAATTTGTATGAGTTCCCTGGTAGAATTTTTGGGGAACTTGTGTATACTATCATGATGATACTATCATGTCATCTGCAAATAGTGAAAGGCTGACTTCTTCCTTTCCAATTTTTTATCCCCTCAATCTCCTTTTGTTGTCTTTTTGCTCTGGTTAGAACTTCAAGTACTATATTGAATAAGTATGGGGAGAGCAGACATCCTTGTCTTGTTTCTGATTTTAGTGGAATTGCTTTGAGTTTCTCTCCATTTACTTTGATGTTGGCTGCTGGCTTGCTGTAAATTGCCTTTATTAAGTTTAGGCATGTTCCCTGTATCACTGATCTCTCCAAGACTTTTATCATGAAGGGGTGTTGGATTTTGTCAAATGCCTTTTCTGAATCTAGTGAGATGATCATGTGTTTTTTTTTCTTTGAGTTTGTTTATATGGTGTATTACATTGACGGACTTTCGTATGTTGAATCACCCTTGCATCCCTGGGATCAAGCCTACTTGATCATGGTGAATAATTGTTTTGATGTGTTCTTGGAGTCTGCCAATATTTTATTGAGTATTTTTGCATCAATGATCGTGAAGGAGATTGGTCTGTAGTTCCCTTTTTTTTGTTGCATCTAGAAAGACAAATATGGTATGTACTCACTCATAAGTGGATACTAGATGTAAAGCAAAGGATAACCAGACTGCAACTCACAACTCCAGGGAGGCTAACTAGTAAAGAGGACCCTAAGAAAGACACAGGGATCACCCAGCAACAGAGAAATGGGTGAGATCTCCATGAGCAAACTGGGGGTGGGGGGTAATGGAGGGCAATGGTAGGGAAAAGCAAGCTTAGGGGAGAGGGCGGTCCCAGCTGGATCAGGAACAGAGTAGGAGAACAAGGAAAGAGATACCATGATAAGTGAAGACCACAGGGGAATAGGAAGAAGCAGAGTACTAGAGAGGTCCCCAGAAATCCACAAAGATACCTCCACTATAGACTACTGACAATGGTCGATAGAGTGCCTGAGCTGACCTACTCTGGTGATCGGATGGCTGAACACCCTAACTGTCATGATAGAACTCTCATCCAGTGACTGATGGAAGCAGATGCAGAGATCCACAGCCAAACCCCAGGTGGAGCTCCAGGAATCCCATCGGCAAGAGAGAGGCAGGATTATATGAGCAAGAGATATTGAGACCATGATTGGAAAAAGCACAGGGACAAATAGCCAAACTAGTGGAAACAAATGAACTGTGAACTAATAGCTGAGAAGCCCCTATGGAACTGGACCAGGCCCTCTAGATAAATGAGACAATTGATTAGCTTGAACTGTTTATGAGGCCCCCAGGCAGTGGAACCAGGACCTGTCATTGATGCATGAGCTGGCTTTTTGGAACCTAGGTAGGGCCTATGCTGAGACACTTTGCTCAGCCTTGGTGTAGGGAGGAGGGGACTGGACCTGCTTCAATTGAATCTACCAGGCTGGACTGACTCCCCAGGGGAGACCGTGCCTTGGAGGAGGAGGGAATGGGGGGTGGATTGGGGGGAAGCCTGGGGGCGGTGGGAGGAGGGAGGACAGGGGAATCTGTGGCTGACAAGTAAGATTAAATTAATTATAAAATAAAAATGTTAACAAAAAGAAGAATATTCTGACATATAACCAATAATTACCAGGATGTTTATCTAACACTAAGTATGAAGAGAGGATAGTGATCATTTCTTGAGTATATAGAATTATCCTACAGTCTGTAGAAAATTCACAAGTGCTGTGAGCAGGAGCAGGTGTATTGTTAGAACAATAGTCAATTCATTAGGGAGATGAGGGGACAGAGCCCGCATTGTGCATTATGGAAGGATTGTAGCAGCTGTGCTGTCAGGGCTCAGCCCTCCAACCCCTGAGCCTCTGCACTCCATTATGTTATACTTTGATCCATTTGGTGATAACATGAAAAGGACTCATAATTTTTGTGAAGTGGGTTTCTCCCTCTGAGAGAGACTTGTCTGTGGCAGACAATTTTCTACAGGAAACCATATGTGAAGTTTTGTCTCTGATTTCCATAATATTGTCAAAGATTGGTTTTTATAACACTGATGAAGGGTATGCACTAGAGAATGGGAAACAAGAAAAAGCCAAAAGAAATGTAGACAGGTTTCTGGGGACATCGCTACCACATTGCTAACCCCCTTAGTCATTCTGTGAAAAGTGGGTGAAAACTTAAGAGATCATATCTTTTTATGGAAACTACAGTTACCCTGTGTTCTGTGTACTTAAAAAAAATCACTCTTCAAGTCAAACACACATCAGCCAAAGAATATAAATAATGTAGTTACAGCTGGAAAGTGAAGTCTTAGCAACTGTCAAATGCAGATATACCCAATGCTTACATGGGTCGTGTCATTGACAAAGATGTCACTGAGCTTTGTTTGGTTCCAAATGAGAAATAAAACAGTTCACTTGACTGAGCTACTTTCTGCTGTTCAAATTTAAACAAAATAAAATGAATATAAGTTACTGGAATGCAACTGTGTTCACCTTATATACTCTTGATGATATCCTCTGCTCTTAAAGTCAAAATCATCTCCAACAGAAGCAATGAACTTAGGATGAGATCTGTTCCCTTGTCTCTTAGAAGTATGTAAGCTCACATGTATCTATCCAGTTATGACCAAAATACTTAGGGAAATAAAACATCCAAACTTTTAAGATTTTTTTCTTTTTTAATTTTTTTAAGTAAGAAATTTTCTACTCACCCTACATACGACCCACAGATCTCACCTCCTCCCTCCTCCCACCCCTAACCCCTCCCTCCTAAGCCAGCCCCCATCCCCACATCCTCCAAATCAAGGTCTCCGGTGGGGTGCTGAGTCAGCATAGCCTAGCACACTGAGCAGAGGCAGCTCCTCCTGGCTGTACCAGGGCTACAACAAGGTGCCACACCGAAGGCACCAGGCTCCCAAAAGCCTGTCTAGGCTTCCAAAAGCTTGCCCAGGCTCCCAAAAGTCTGCCCAGGCTCCCAAAAGCCTGCCCATGCCCCAGGGATGGATTCTGATCCTGCCGCCACGGTTTCCCCCAAACAGTTCAAGCTAAACAACTGCCTCCATTATCCAGAAGGTCTAGTCCAGTCCCATGGGGGCTCCACAGCCACTAGTCCACAGTTCATGGGTCTCCATCAGTGTGGTCCGTCATCTCTGCCTGTCTTCCCATCATGATCTCGACGTTCCCCGCCCATGGAATCCCTCCTCTGCGTCCCTGCATCTGCGTCCATCAGTCACTGGATAAAGGCTCTATTATGATAGTTAGGGTATTCACTAGACTGATCACCAGAGTAGACCAGTCCAGGAAACCCCTTAGTCACTGCCAGCAGTCCAAGGTGGGATCATCTCTGTGGATTCCTGAGAGCTTCCCTGGCACCCTGCCTTTTCCCACTCCCACAATGTCTTCATCTATCATGGTATCTCTTTCCCTGCTAGTGAGGACTATTGTAGAAAATAGCTGTAACTTACATATTCAACAATCTCCATCACTTTGAACAAGAATTCTCAATGGTCACATCATTAATGGTGTTCTTCTATGGCAGGGAAAAAGAATCTCTACTCAGAGATGCCTTTTATGGTCCAGGACTTGTTTCCACCCAATCATGGCTATTGTATATACTACTTAGAAAAGTAACTGTTAACAGATGAGCTTTTGAAATTAAAATGGGTTTGCTGGCTAGTCTTATGTCAACATGACACAGCCTCTGGTTATCTGAAGGGAGGGAGCATAAATTAAGAAAAATGCCTTCATTCAGTTGATATCACTGGGAGTCCTGGTCTTTTCTGAAGGGAAATGGAGGAGTAGTGGATCTGAGGGTGAAGGGACGTGGGGGAGAGCTGAGAGGAAGGGATGGAGGGGAGACTAAGGTTGGGATGTATTGTATGAGAGAAAAATAAATTTAAATAAAAGTAAATGCTTCCATAAGATCCAGCTGTAAAGCATTTTCTTAATTATTGATTGATGAGGGATGTTCCAGGCCATTGTGGATTATGCCATCCCTTTGCTTGTGGTCCTGGGTTCTATAAGAACTCAGGCTGAGTAAGCCATGGAGAACAAGCCAGTAAGCAGCATCCTTCTATGATCTCTGCATCAGCTGATAAATCCACATTCTGCTGTGGAATATTTGTACACTATGTGAAGATGTATTGCTGTGATAGTTATAATAAAGAGCTGAATAGCCAGTAGCTAGGCAGGAAGGGATAGGTGGGATTTCTGGCAGAGAGAAAGCCATGTGATCAAATGTAGATTAATATAAATAGGTTAATTAAATTATAAGTGCCTAAGCTAAGGACAAGCTTTCATAAATAATAAGAGCCTGTTAGACAAAAGCCTAAGCTAAGGCCAAGCTTTCATAATTAATAATAAGTCTCTGTGTCATTATTTGTGGGCTGGCTGTTCTGATGAGAAACCTTACTATAAGGTTCCTGGCCCGTTTGAGTTCCTGTTCTGACTTCCTTTGATGATGAACAGAAATATAGACATGGAAGGTAAATAAACCCGTTCCTCTCCAACTTGCTTTTGGTCATGTCACAGTAATAGAAAATTTAACTAAGACAATGGGCAATTGATGCAATCGTTGCTAAGTTAAATTTATATGCTCAATCTAAGGTGGGATAATGGATAATAGACTGGATACTGGAGAGCATACATGACACATTGGATCACTCTTAAGCAATAAAATCCATTGTGTATATGTATAAAATGACCCTGTTCTTATCATGCTACTGAAATTTAGTCAGGAGCTTTTCAGGAGATGTTCTTGTAACTATTGAAATTAGGATGCATAATTAAGCCATTTGTCACCAAACAGAAATATCATGACATTTGCCAGCATCCAAACTATAGTAGAGGTTGGAAGAGATATTCAGTGTCCTACCTTTCACAGGACTTCAAAGCATATATAATCTTATCTTTTTTTTCTTGTTTTCTTTTCCTTTGAAAATCTCATACATTAATCCTGTATTTACATAATTTCAGCCCCACAATTTTCCCCTCTCTGACTCTTCCTGTGTTCATCCTAATTCCCTCTCAAATTCATTATCTTCTCTTTTAAAATTAATACTGTTACACATATATAAACACATACAAATGCACTCATAAAATGCTTTATATGAAACTAATTGGTAAAATGTTTGAAGAGATATGGCACAATGAAAATACAATATGTGTTGGGGAACAATTGACTCCAAGACAAAACAGAGAAGCCTGAAATAGGCTTATGAGATTTAGGCAGTAAACAAACTTTACCTGTATGAGAAAGCTACAATTTACATTATTTTCTATGTCTTTCCCAACGTGTTAAACAAGTGAGCAGATGCCAAAAGATGATTATCAGACCCACCGGACTGCCTCAGACTGTGAAGTCAGCTCTAGGGTACAAGTACATGAGTTGTGAGTTGTGACCCATGAAGGAGTGGATATTTGTGATGCAGCACTCATGAGTCATGTATGTTCCTGGACATCACCCCCATCCATATTTCTGCACATACCCAAATAAATTCAATTGGCTCTTAAAATTGGACTGAAAACTGTTAAAAGTTATAAATTAGTATATAAAGCATACTTCAATTTATTTAAAATTACAAAATCTTGGCACTAGAGAGATGGCTCAGTAGTTAAGAGCAGTTGTGGCTCTTCCAGAGGACCTGAATTGGGTTCACAGAACAAATGAGATGGTTCACATTCATTCTTACCTCCAGTTCAAGGGGTCCCACAACCTCTTCTGTCCCCCACCAACCATGAAAGCAAAACACCCACACAAATAAAATAAAATAAACAGAAACATCTAAAAGAGTTTAGGCATAACATATGGATTGCATTGTTAATTACAGCTGTAGTCAGCTACAGAAATGGACTTGGACTAAGAACATAAACAAGAAATGAAATCAATAGATAATATTAGCACGAAGTGACAACAGCAATCTTATGAATGAAGTTATGGACCACTCGATTCTCCTCAATTAAAATTCACTTATTTCTTTCTGTCCTGCATATTCAGAGCTCAATCTTCAAATCTGGAATGTTAGGTAATTTTAAAAAAAAAACAATTATGTCATGGTCACCTGTGTAATATCGATTCATGGCAATGAAGAATAACCTTGGACTTGCTATTATTTTTCCAAAGCTTTCATTGCTAAGTGGAGGCTTCTGTTAACAAAAGATATTATTAGAAAACTGGTAAGCTTGCAGTTTTCCCTTTCCTGGAGTTGAACACTGTAAAAATGGACAGCCGTCATTACTTAAGTGATAATTACAGAGAAACTGAATTCAACCTAAGCAAAGCATGGATAGAAAGAATGAATCATTTTTAACCACAAACCTCAAACACACCAAGTGTTTGAAGAAATTCCCAGATAAAGATAATTACCACTGTTTTCCTTCTTCAAGTTTCCATTTATTTATTTATTTATTTTACAAAAACTTATCTGAATGATGCTTACTTTCCTTGGGCAGAACAACTTGCAATTCTGTAGAAACTTTGTGGTATTTATTTTTCTCTTGATGTATTTTATTACTGAACTTTAAAATCATATCATAGCATTTTATTATTATTTGTAGTGTTATACAATACAAGATCTCAAAGTGCTTGAGTATTTTTTAAGGTTATATAAACATGGATTGAATTCCAAGGATATGGATGCTGGTACTGAGTTAACCCGCTGCTCTTGTTCCCATTTTGACTTCTTCTTGCCCTCCTATTTAAGAAAACTTCCTCCTGCCTTTGTTTCCCTCTCTCTGTCTTCCCCACTCTTCTTGTCCAGCCTTCTTCTTTCTTTCTCCATTATGAATTTATTAACTTCAATTTACAATTTTGACCTCTAGTTGAACTTTGATAATTCAATTCTGTTGATCACAAAAATTCCATGCATTCCCAAAGCCTATAGTCACCATTAACTTTGCTCCATGCTCAGTCAAAAATTGATTCAAGTTTTCTAGCTTTGAATAAAATAATTTATTCTATATTTATGTATATACATATTAAAATAATTTATTATATATATATATACTATATTATGAACTTCAATGAAGGATTAAGAATGAAACAGGCAAGCAAGCTTTGGTGAAATTTTATAATTGTAACAAGTAAAGAGTCTGTAGGATTAGTATGGTATTGGATCCTGGGACTCTCTTATGGGTTGTTATGGAGGAGTAAACTCTGGCAAGGACACATTCAGGCTATTTCTCATGGACAGCAGTGTTAGACATGGGTTGGTACATGACCACAATGAACACTAAATGGCACAGTGAGGTCTCTGTGGTCTCATGGCATTTCAGATGCCAATGTCCTGCTAGAGGTTGAAGCCAGTAACTGGGAAGTACAGTTTAAAGATTAACTGAGAGCAACTCAGTTTACAAACTGATCCAAAATCAGTCTAATTTCTGATTGAATTGGATCACCAGCTGTTCAACTATTGGCTTTACAGAAAGAGCAAAGAAAAAGGAAAAAGCAAACAAGCAGGAAAGGTTTCTTTATTTGAAGGAAAAAACACTACAAACTTCACTATTTAGTTTTTTATATTCTAAAAATAGTAAGACAAAGGAAGAAGTAAATAATAAAAAATCAATAAATAAAAGATATTTATGAAAAGCCACAAAGTGGTGAAATTGATAGACATGGGTAATGAAATTACTTTAAAAATACATCAAAGTAAGTAACATTAAATGAATTACAAAGTATAAGCATGTCAAGAATGACATGGCATAGTTATTCTAGGTATTTTCTTATCTATCTTCTATCAATCAATCTATCTATCTATCTATCTATCTATCTATCTATCTATCTATCTATCTATCCGTCCATCCATCCATCTATATACCTATCTGTCTATCTATCTACCTTTCTATCTATTTATTATTTATCTATTTTATATCCTGACTGCACTTTCCCCCTCTCTCCTCTGCTTCCAGTATCTCCTCCCATCTCCCGTCTGCCTCCCCCATCCACTTCTCCTCCATTTCTATTCAGAAAAGGGCAATCCTCCCATGGTTACCAACAAAACATGGCATATAAAGCTGCCATAAGACCAAGAAACTCCCAGGATTAGGGCTGAACAAGGCAACCCAGTATGAGGAATATGGTCTCAAATGCCTGAAAAAGAGTCAGACAGTCCCTGCTCCCACTAGGGAGCCAGCATGGGACTGACCTAGGCCCTTTCCATATAAGTTACAGTTGTGTAGCCTGTCCTTCTAAGTCTTTTTTGTTGTTGTTGTTGTTTGTTTGTTTGTTTTTCAAGACAGGGTATCTCTGTGTAGCTTTGCACCTTTCCTGGAACTCATTCTGTAGCCCAGGCTGGCCTCAAACTCACAGAGATCTGCCTGCCTCTGCCTCCCGAGTGCTGGGATTAAAAGCATGTGCCACCACAACCCAGCTCCTAAATCTTTTCTTAATGTATGACTTTGTTGCTTTTTCAAGATCACTGCAAAAGGAAAAATGACTAGAGAAACAAATGTAGATTGTTATTAGACTAACATTTTGGGTGCACAATACTGTATGGGTCAATTTCTTTTGCATAGAGGAAATGTAAAATATATTATCTAACCTCTCCATTTAATTTTAAAAATGCTGCTCACTTTGCTGTAAATTTAAAAAAAGTTTTGTCTCAGAGTCTTTCACACTTTCTAGGGATTTAATTTTCTTTCATAAGTGAGGCATCACATCTTGCCTTCTTTTCGTTGTTAAAAATGTATTTTAAAGTTATGTAAATGTAATTTCTGTAACTAATAAGGTTCCCTCTCTTCTTGGCTATGATCACTCTTCTTTGTTTTAGAGGCTTCCCTGAAACACTAGGCACTGATTAGTTAGTTTTATTGGTTGTTTGCACTTAGGAGTTAATAAGATGTCAATTGTACTCCACACATGTATATAACATTATGTATTTGGTTATGTTTTATCAAAAGGAGAGTATCAGTACAGACTGATAGGTTTAACTGGAAATTTATTGAAACTCTAATTTTCTACTGCTCTGTCAAACAATATCATTATGTTTAGTTCTTTCTTTTCTAGTCTTTCCATGAACTCTTATTATGTTGAGAATGGGTGAAATAAAATTATATAATGTTATTGGATTAGACGGAATCTATCAACTGTCCATAGAAGACTTCCACCAATCAATATATGATATTCCAACACAATTATATGTTAAAACCTTTTGTGCAATTCTATGTTCTGTGCAAATTAAAACACTTCTGGGATTACGACTCATCCCTGTCAAAATAGCTAAGATCAACAAAAGAAACAGAACAGCTGACAGAAAAATGGCAGCAAGATTGTGAGGAAAGAAGACCCCTCATTTCTGTTAGTGGCTTACAATCTTATAGAGCCACTCTGGAAACCAATATGGAGAATACTCAAAAACCAAAATAAATCCACTACATGATCCAGCTATACCACCTCTTGACCTATGACCCAGCTATTCTGCCCCTTGACATATTTTCAGTGTGTGTGTGTGTGTGTGTGTGTGTGTGTGTGTGTGTGTGTGTAGTGTGTGCTAGCACATGCCTGTGCCATTGGAGGGATTTGAGGAAGTTAATGGAAGGGAAAAGTGATACAATTCTATTTTAACTAAAATATATAAAAAATTTAAATATGCTTCCCAAAATGAAGCTGCATTCTTACACCTTTGTGTGGACTTCTGCTGCAGATTCATTTTGTCATTACCAGAGTTTGTTTCTGCAGAAAAATATACCACTTCTTTTTTCTACTCTAATTTGCAAGTATTTTTGTGCGTTTGTGTTAACCATCATTTTAATGGGTAATCAAAAAGACTTCAAAATACTGCTTTTATATTTCTTTAATTGTATCTGCATTCTCATATATAACCAATGTTTGGGTGAGATATGTGTCTCAATTCTTGTATATTATTAGTTAAAGCCTCAAAAAGACTTACTTCTCCAAAGCCTTCAGGTACATATTTTTACATGTTTAATCAAGGAAAATTGTCAAAAATTTTAATAAATATAAAAATCATGTGCACAAAATGTAAAGAATATGTTGAAGGGTGCTCAGAGGGGACAGGTTAACTCTAACATACCGGCTGTGCGTCAACCACACTTGTGTCTGTGTGCAAAAAAAATGAACCTAGTGGTTTATTAATACAGTCTCAGAAATAGTGTGAAATTTGAATTTTTGAGAGATA
>CABHPQ010141815.1:0-50588 GCA_902168405.1 Peromyscus aztecus | reverse complement strand
TCAAGAAATACACACAATTTCGCCAGGCGGTGGTGGCACACGCCTTTAATCCCAGCACTCGGGAGACAGAGGCAGGCGGATCTCTGTGAGTTCGAGGCTGGGCTACCAAGTGAGTTCCAGGAAAGGCGCAAAGCTACACAGAGAAACCCTGTCTCAGAAAAAAAAAAAAAAAAAAAAAAAAAAAAAGAAATACACACAATTTCCATTCAACTTGTGTATTGCCCAAATTGCCCTACACAAAATTATATTCTTGGAGTTATCTTGCATTAAAATTGTTCACAATTACATTACTTCTTGAAGTTCCATTACTCATATCAAAACTCATTGTATTTCTAGTCTGACTTTTTTATTTATCATTAAATCCCTTTTCTCAAATGTTTGTTGGTAAATTTCGCCAAGGTCTCAAGAGAAGGTCCATTACAAAGTTAGATCATGAGATGTCTGAGTTTTTTCCAGTGAAGGCTTACGGAGAGCTTCTCATGTTTCTGAGCAGAGGAAGCTGATACTACTTCACATCACTTACTTTTCTTCCCTCTCTGGGACTGGCAAATAGCCAGGGAGACACTCAGCGTGGTTTTCTATCGATTGTCCTGTGGTTTGCAGAGCATTAAAGGACTCTGTCTCTGAAACAGTATAATTAGTATTTTGAGGAAGTATAATTCTCACTAAAAATAATAAACATGAGGATATGGGTGGCTTTGATTATTTTAAGCAAAATGAAACAACTTGTCCAAATTAGGATTGATCTGGATGGTGCATTACCTCTTCCATGTAATCTCACTTGACAAAATGCATGCAATTATAACTATTTGATTAATAAAGGGCATTCATAATATCAGCCATTCAAAGTAGGTGGGTATAGTAGGCATGATGATCAAGAAATTCTAATGATTTCACATTTGGACAAGCTTCTCCACTGCATAAATTTTACCCTGTAGTTCTGATACTACAAAATCATATTCTTAAGAATGACACCTCAAACTGCAGGATTGTGAAATAATAAAAAAAGTCAGCATTCTTGAGAACAAATAGTATTCAGCAATTAAATAAAGCCACATTTGAGAAAGGATAATTTTTATGAAAAGTAAAAAAAAAAAGACAAAACAAAACAAACAACAACAAAAACAAAACAAACTATTATGTTGAAGAAAAATAATCAGGTCAATGGAAAAGGATAACTTTTCCACTATGAGTACACAATCCCAGTTGATTTTGCTTATCATTTAGAAAATACATTATTGAATAATAGAATTATAGCCATAAAAGAAAAATACAAGTAAGAGTTAATTTAAAAATTTATGCTGATTTACTAGAGTAGCATGCAAATAACAAAGGTGTGAATGCCCAGGTTTTGCAACAAAAAGCAAAAGCCTGCTTAGGATTTCTGTAAGGAAGGTCCTGGTGATGGGATTTCAACTTCTACTTCCTTTCTAAAAAGAAAAAAAATGTAGATTCTTGCTTAGAATAAACTGAACTGAAGGTTTTATTTTACTCTCCATCCTCCTTCTCCCATATTTATGCCTAACTGTATTCTAAATATCTATCTTTATACCCACAGATAAGTCTAGTAATTCTCACTCCTCTTCAAAGAAATTTCTCTTTGCAACAGATAGGGACCAGTAAAGAAAGCCACAATAGATCAACATACATAATTTTGGAGTCCAGTCCTAAATTCTACATCTACAAGACAATTCTAGCATCAAAGGCTCAAGGATTACTGCAGATGTGAGCATGCAAAGATTGTAAGAGTCAGAGAAACAGTAATTTTAAGTCAGCTTATGTCTCCTAGAAATGTCAGAGAGGCTACACCCATTAAGTGTCATCAACACGGCTGAATCATCAACATGGCCTCTAAAACAAGTGCTCTGTCTCAAAATCAGTTAAGTAGCAACAATAGATGAAGCTTTGAGATTTTTCATTACATGAATCATAACACAAAGAACAAGACTGGCTTGGGAAATCAACATGACATATTGTCAGGTCCGTAGTTAATCAAAATTTAGAGATTTTTTTCTTTCTCCTTTTCCACTATGGGTATAAACACAAACGTTCCATAAGATAACTCTATAGAATTAGAAACCATTATTGAATTTATTTCTTGGAAACATGTTGGAGATGCTGTGCTTCCTTAATTGTAGAAAATTGTACATGCAGAAATTGTAATTGTGTTCAAAAGGAAAATAAAAAAATCAGTGTATCAGTTTCTTGTACTTTGCCTTACCCATGACCTGTTCCTTTACTCTTCCTAAGGGAAGCAATATTCACTGCTATCATGTATCTGATCCTCAAAGCAAAGGCTTATTCTAACAAAATTATGGAATAAACATATAATTTTTTTTCAGGAGCACATTACAATAAGAACTCTCAGTGACTTTTAGATGTTTTGATGGTTGAAACACTGAAAAAAAAAGAAATATTATCACCTGGATAAACATGTTAATATTAGTATTTACAATTATTCTGAAAGCATGGCTCTGTTGAGATTTTATTACATTTACTCTAATGGTGAAAGTTTGGTTATTATAATAGCTAAAACTGATTTTAGAATCCATTCAGCAATATCTATAATGGTTTGGAAATAAAAGGCTCTGTTAGATGATATGCGTGCAATGGAGATGGGTAGTAACTACAGCTTATATTCCCCAAATGTCTCTATTGTAACTGTCTCTGAGTAGTTTGAGAACTACTATTCTGTCTAGACACAAAGAGGTGTTTCGATTGCTCCAAGGTCACTTTCTGACTTCTGACAAGATCAATTGAACTCATGTTGTGTTTAACTCTATGCATTGTGAACTCTTCATTTATTCTTTTATTTTGTAACCTTAAAATTTATGTAATTTGTTAAATAACTGGAAAAACTAACACAAACCTGTCCTGTTTGTATGTGTTCCTACTTGTTTTCTTTTTTTCTCTTTACTAATACTTTTTTTTTCTATCAACTTATTAGTTCATTGTAATTGTTTGATTTGTGTATTTTATAGCCTTAGTAAACTGATAAAAGAATGATTAACACAATAGCACCTTTTACAAATTTGATTGTTATTAAAATAATATGTATAGTTTCTGGCTTTTTAATCTCTATGCTCTAAATTATTTCTGTCTCATAAATCATCAGGCCAGTGTTTCTGAAGTAGCTCTATTCCTAATAAATAAGTCCTTGCTCCTTATATACATGCAAAATTCAAAAAATGCATAAATCATATATTTTTTTAGTGACTTAATACATGAATATATTAATAATACATATGTAATATTTTATATAATATAGTATATATTATGTAGTTATGTAATATAATAGAAAAAATGGAATATTTACCCAAATTTGTTGATGCATATTTTATATTAAAATTTCTAAGCAAAGCAAGAGAAATATAATTTATACCCAATCAATATATTCTATGTTTACATATCAAGATAATACATGTAAACATATTTGATATGAGAATTTTAATTAATCCCAATACATTAACTGTTAGTGGAAATACATTATACTGTACTTAAAACATTATAAATCTAATATATTTGTAGGTTACTAAGTAAATGAGAATGACCATCTAGCATATATGGGATGATCATTTAACTGAGAGAACCATAGTTTGCATTTTCTTCTCAGAGTAAGCTACTGAAGCTAATAAATTTTACATTATTGATTTATTGAAGCTCCCATGATAAAATGTTCAATTTTATGTGGCATTTCACTCTTTCCATAAATGAAAGATGTGGGGTCATTTCTATCATCATCATGCACATGTTCTACCATCACAAAACAACAGTACTGAAGGGAATTCACTTTTGGTGAATCTGCATTAATTACCATGAGCTTTCAAGTAGAACCTCTTCTACTTGATTTCTTTCTCAAAAACACTTCATGATGAGCACAACATCAGTACTTGTGTCATCAGTTTTATAAGACATTTTCCTGAAATAGTAGAATGATAGAATTATTACAATACTTTGAAATCATTTATAAATGTAAACACATTTTGCCACTGAATAAGGTAATTCTCTTTGGTGTGGGAAGATTCTCAGGAGGCTACCAAAAGAGAAACCTGGGGACCAACTCAGCCACAAAACTTTTGACCTACAATCTGTCCTGCCTGAAAGATGTGCTGGGGCAATGGTTGCTTAAAGCTTGTGGAATGACAAACCAATGTCTGGTGTAAAATGAGGCTCATGCCCTACACTGCCTAAATGGGCATTAGCCAGAGACTTGATAGCCCAGAGATCTAGGGTAGACCAAAAAACAATTGGCCAAAAAAAAAATCAGTGAAATGATTCCTAATGATTTTCTGTTGTACTCATAGATTGATGCCTTGTCTGGCTACCATCAGAGAGGCTTCCTTCCAAAGCAGATGGGAGCAGGTGCAGAGACTCATAGCCAAACATTATGTGGAGTCTAAATCTAAATTGGAGGCATCCATTAGGTCCCTTACCTTGGAGCTGGGGAACCTTGTGGAAGACTGGAAGAAATGATTGTAGGAGTCAGAGGAGATGGAGGAAACCAGGAAAATGTGGTGCACAGGATCAACTAAGCAGGACACATGTGGGCTCACAGAAACAGAAATGGTAGGCAAGGGGTTTGCATTGGCATGCAGCAGGTCCTCTGCTTATATGTTATGGCTGCTAGCATGTTGTTTTCGTGGGACTCCTTTCAGTGGTTGCAGGTATGCCTTTGACTCTTTTGCCTGCTCTTGGTGCTCGTTTCCTCCTATGGGGTTGCTTTGTCCAAAGTAGATATAGGCTTTTGTTTTGCCTTGTTATATTTTGTTTTGTCATGTTTGGTTGTTATCTGTTCCAGGCCTGCTCTTTTCTGAAGGGAAATGGAGGGAAAATGGATTTGGGAGAGAGGGGAGCTGGGAGGAGCTGGGACTAATAGAGGGAGGGCAAATTGTGGTTAGTATATATTGTAAGAAAATAATCTAATTTCAATTATAATATATATATGTGTGTGTGTGTGTGTGTGTGTGTGTGTGTTTGTGTTACATTTCCTGAAGTTTCAAAAGTTTTTCCAAACTTGAATATATATATATATATATATATATATATATAAATAACATATTTATCATACATATTGCCAATTACAATTTCTGAGTCTATATCAAAGAATCATCTTTAAAACCAACCTGGATGCAAATCATTCTCCCTGCTACTAAGCATGCTGAAGCTGCAGGAAAGTAAGTTCAAGGCCTGGTTCAAGGAAGACAGCATTTGCAACTTATGGAGATTCTTTGTCAAAATAAAAATTTCAGAGAAGACTGGAGAATACAACTCAATAGAGTAATGTTTGTCTAGCATGAGTGACATCAGCATGTATGAGGCCCTAGGTTGAAAGTTTGCTCTGAAAAACCAAAAGGAAAAATAAACATATATAAATTATGAAACATAGAGAGAGCAACTAATTCACTTTATGAGAACGTATTATGATATTTTAGCATGCCTTCATCAAGAATAAAATTGAATTTTAAAACATTTCTTAATAATACTTACACCACTATTTCATGAATATTGCTCTGTATTTTAGTTCTGACCATGATTCCTTATGAAATCTCATTTTCTGAAGGAAGATTTCATGACAAGAGTTACTCCAGCTCTCTGGAGGTAGAGATAATCTATAGTTCAAAGGCATAAGTGCTCCAGCTGTTGAGAGAGCATGCCCAACGTGCACCAAAGGATTCCTGTCTTTCATGAAATGACTGGACTTCTCTGAAATGAAAAATGGTGTTAGTCTGAGAATAGCGAAGCTGAGGTTTCTTTTAAACATCCCCAAGCATGCTCCTCAACAGGCTGAATTTTAAAGCAAGTGATGTATTCCTTCTCTACTCTCAGCATGACCTCAGAGCCGGTCAGACTGCTTTAAAGTTTTAACTTTGTTAAAGGGACTTAGAAGTTTAAAATAGTCCAACAGGAGGCCCGGAGTGGGAGGGCAAGTGGAATATTTTCAGGGTTGGACTGACTTTGAAGCAAAACATGAATTATATTGATAGTGTAATAAAATGTAATATCAAAGACTTTGTGATCATTAACATTTGAAATAACTTAAAAGATTTTGACTAGTAGTGCAAACAGTACTTTCCATTTTACAAGTTGTCACCCAATCAAATACTCAACCATGAACATCATTATAGAATAAAATGTCTAAATGCAATATAGATGGCAAAATAGCATACATAATTCTGACCGACTAAGTCCCAGCTTACGTATTCAGCTGAAATGTTAATAGAATACAAAAATATTTTTAAATGTTTTTAATGTCTTACTTTTACAACTTACACTGTTTGTAAATTAAAATACATATTGATATGAAAATATTGATTTAAAAACACAGAACGTATACTAAGTGTGTGTGTGCATGTTCACGCATGCACAAGTCTATATATCAGAATTTTTGCAAAGTGATATTGATTACATGTATGATAAACTTGCCAATTTTAATGAGTTGAAGTGTTTGATGTAGAGTTTAGTACTGTAGACACACATGAGAAAATCCAAAAAATAACAGAATAGTGAATTACTAACATTAAAAATACATATATTCTGATAGGAAAGAGAGTTAATTAAATGCTGTTCATTTGGTATGAACACTGTCAGTTCCTCTGGGCATACAGCTAGTCCTGTAAAGATAAGCCACAGTTGTAATATATACCCTTTGTTATTTTAATTTTAATTTTATTGAAAGTTCTCCAATGAAATTTAAGTACATGTTCCTCATCATGTCTTTTCAGTTGCTAAATTTTCAAGTCTCTCTTCATAAAGAAAAAACTTAGATATTTCTTTATCTGTAGTACTTTATATATGTAAATGTTAAGTGATAGAATAAGTATCCCTACTAAATTATATGTTATTTATTTCTAATGATTTTGTTAGCTTTTAAAATTGTTCTGAGCTATCCATAATTATATCTTGAACATATTCCTCATGCACTAATTACATAAACATGCTTTTTGATTCTTTCTCTCTCCCTTAAAGAAAACCATAAGCTGGTTACATCTTGTTATCCAATTTCAGAGGCTAGTCTTCAGTAAATTCATTCTCCATTTTCTTTTTTTTTTGGAATTTATTTTATTTTATTTTACAATATAATTCAACTTTACATATCAGTCATAGATTCCCTCATTCTCTCCCCTCCCGCCCCGGCCCCCTCCTCTCGGCCCACCCCCCATTTCCATCTCCTCCAGGGCAATGACTCCCCCGAGGATTGAGATCAACCTGGTGGACTCAGCCCAGGCAGGTCTAGTCCCCTCCTCCCAGGCTGAGCCAAGCGTCTCTGCTAAGCCCCAGGTTTCAGAAACAGCCAATTCATGCACTGAGCACAGGACCCAGTCCAACTGTCTGGATGCCTCCCAGACAGATCAAGCCAATTAACTGTCTCATCCATTCAGAGGGCCTGATCCCGTTGGGGGCCCCTCAGCCATTGGTTCACAGGACATGTGTTTCCATTTGTTTGGCCATTCGTCCCTGTATTCCATCCATCCCTCGTCCCCACAACTCTTGCTCACTTAAACCCTCCTCCTTCTCGTCAATTGGACTCCCGGAGCTCCACCCGGGGCCTGACCGTGGATATCTGCATCCAGTTCCCTCAGTCACTGGATGGGGTTTCTAGCACGACAATTAGGGTGTTTGGCCATCCTATCACCAGGGTAGGTCAGTTCGGGCTATTTCTTGACTATTGCCAGCAGTCTATTGTGGGGGCATCTTTGTGGATTTCTGTGGGCCTCTCTAGCACTTTTCTTCTTCCTATTCTCATGTGGTCTTCATTTACCATGAACATTCCTTGTGTTCCCTCTCTGTTCTTGATCCAGTTGGGATCTCCCGCTCCCCCAAGTTCTCTTTCCCTAGCTATACTATCATTTTGTAGGAAACTAATTATGATCAATTCTTCTCATTTATAATAGTCATGTTTTATAAAGCCAATAAAAACTCAAAATTAACAAATGCCAAATCACAATTAGATTTCTGTGAGCCTCTGGTTACCACATTGCTATAAGCTAATTAATGTCTAATCTTCCTTTATCTGCGTTTCTATTTAAAACATCTTGTTTAATACATATGTTTGTTTCTGTAACATTAAAATACTAGCAACAGCACTATAACTCATGCCAGAAGGAATATTATCTAAGGATGGAACTTTCTCTCTGAAGAACATCATAGATTCCCTGCATGTTGGGAATACTAAATAAAAATTGAGTATTATTTGTGAATAATAATAAAAAGTGATAAATAGTGTTACGTGTAGGATAAAAATGCACAGATGCAAACCAAACAGAGCAAAAGAGCAGAACAGAACAGAACAACAATGAGCAACACACAAAAAATATAAACGACATGGCACAAAGTAGATCATGCAAGCAGTACTTGTATACAGTATAAGATCATAAACAAGAAGCAGAGTTGACCTCAGAACGAAAATGTATATCTGGTATAGGAGATATCTGCTGCTCTTAGCAGGTATATTACCCATAACTGACTTGAAACATGTGATAAATATCCATGGCAAACAAATCTTTAGTAAGTATGTGAAGCCACAAATTTTCCCTAATGAGTATTGATTGTGCATGTTAGGCACTATCCTAAGAAAGAAAAATCAAACAAAGACTTGTGCATTTCTTCATACCCACTATGATACTTGTGAACCCATGAATGACATTCACAATCTATAACTTATTTTCTCTACATCCTACATTAATATTACCTGGTAATTATATTAATTACTTTTTGTTAGTTCTTTGAGAGTTTTATACATGTTTTGATTATAACCCTCAGTTCTTTCAGGATCCATCCCTCTTCCCTTCCCTACTCAGCCAACTAAATGTGTGTCCTATTTTTTTTTTCCGGTTGCCTTCCATGACCAATTTGTGCTATTCTAATAATCTTGGATATGTGGTCTTTTACTGGAGAGGAGATGACTTACCAGAGGATACACTCAACATGCATCTACCTGTTGCCAATACCTCCACAGTTTGGGATGAGATGAGTACCCACCTCCACTCTTGATGCTGTGATTTCATCTAACGAGTTTTCACAGATTTTATGCATGTTATTGCAAATGCTGTAAGGTGCCCTACTTCATGCAGAAGACACTGTTTCCTTGTATTCATCCACCATATCTTTTTGCTCTTAAACTCTTTCAGTACCAGCTTCTGGAATGATACCTGAGCATTGGGTGAAGTGTCTGTGCTTTAAATTTTCCTCTTAGAACTGAGCATTCTGAAGTCCCTTATTCTCTGAACCTTGGACAGTTGTTTTGGCTGTGGAGATGGAACAAAACATTGGTCTTTGATGATTGAAAACATATTGTTAATCTTTTAAAGGTCTGATTTTTAAAATGTATTCATGTGTTACAGGTCCCCCTATGTGGACACCCTTTGGGGGATGGGGTGAGAAGGTGTGGTGTCAACGACATGGACACCTGGAGTCAGGTGAGAAGCAATTATTGTGGGTATGGGGAGAACCTATGTACTTCCTCCTGATTTCCCATTGGCAGCTGAAGACTCTTACCTCTGTTGTCTCTTCCTCATTGGCCCCCAACATTCTGATGGTTGTGCATCACCAATCACAAGGTGCAGTGGCAGACTCCAAGTTGGCTCAGCAGCAAGTAGCTAGGAGGTCTTGTCTATGCATACTGCCCAGAATAGGGCATCTGCAGTCTTATCAGGCTAGCTGACTGCACTACTCCTATATTCATGAACTATGAATTGTAATTTTGACCATACTAATATTTTCAACATTTTTTGGTCATTTATAGGCATGCCAATGTGGCTAAAAAAAACTAAAGCCATCCAATCCTTACAGGCTTAGCTATTATCAAATCAGATGGTGCTGTATAATATATTTTTGTGTTCTCACAAATAAAGGTTGCCTGGAGATCAGAGGGCAGAGCTAGCCACTTCTTAACCATAGAGGTCTGGAGGTCTGTACAGACAGGAGACAGGAAGTGATAAAGTAGGGCAGAGACAGGATCTCAGCCCTTTTGGTTGGAGGATTCAGAGAGGTAAGAAGTCACTGGTAGCTGTTCCTCTGCTTCTCTGATCAGCTTTTACCATGATATCGGACACCTGGATTTTATTGATAAGACTAATTAGGATCATGCTGCAAGGTGCCATTCTGCCCTCTTGTTTTAGATGCTCCACCAAGAATAAAGATGTCCTTTTTAATGTTCTTCTAAGTATTATATTTGACAGTTGTATTTACTTGCTGATAATTTTGTTGCTTAGATGCATCATCAAAGGGAATATTTTACTCATCTCCTGTTCCTAAGGGACAAAAAATTTGCAATATGCCTTGTGGAAAAACAAAACAAAACAAAACCTGTTACACAGAAATCATAAGGCCCAAGTTATTGCTCTCCAATCATTTATTCTTTGTTAGTAAATTAACAGTAAGTAAAGAATAATATATATCTAATATGAACACATATAAAACAATATTATGCTTTAAGCTTTTGACTAATTGTTGTGAGCAAAGGCACATAGCAACTTAATTCTTCCAACAGAAATAAAGTCTCAGGATTTGGTAATTTAATGTTAAGAGCAACTTTTTAAACTGTGATTTTAACTGGAACTGACTGTAAACATTAAAGTTACTATATTTAAATATAATTAGGTATGTTATTGTCTATTGGTGATAAAAGTAGTGAAGATATAGAGAAGCATAAAAGTTTATCAATAAATTATGAGTAACAATGTCTCAAAAAACTATGTAAAGTATATGATTCCAATAGATGGGGGGGGGGTGACTGATAGTATTTCTAGACTTGTGTCTAATTATAATTATTCCCTAATAAAAAGTGAAAAATTCAACAAACATTCTATTACTGAGGAAAATGAATAAGCAAAGCAAAGTAGAAACACACTGTTCTGAGTTAGGTATGTGAAGTAGGAGTGTGTGAAAATTGCAACCAATGTAGATTTACATCTTGATATAGTCTTGACAGAAAAGTTTTAAATGTAAAGCTAGAAGAAAAAATATCTTGTGAATTTAAGTCTTCAGGCTGAATTCAATTGAGTGCTATTAATAAGTTAAAAGATATCTAAGGCCTTAGAAATAAAATATGGAAATTGAGAATATTTTAGTTTTGCAGTTTGTAATAGGAAGCAAGAGAAGTTCCACTGCTAAACTATTTGTTAGTAAATAGAGGGAGTATAAAATATAACATAGGTAAGATTCTTGAATTATCATTTTTAATAAGATTCTGGAGAAAAATTAATAGAATCAGGATTGAGATTAATATAATGTCACACTAATTAAGATTTTATACTCAATGTGTGAGGGTTTGCAGAAGAAGGCAATTAGTTTCATGTTTTTTTTCTAAGTTATTCTTGAAAGATTCTATTCTTGTTTACCTTCATCCTTTACACAGCTAAGACTCATGAATTCTTAGGAATTAGTTTTAAAGAAAAAATATAGAAAGAGATTGATCAGAATCTTTTTCATAATCCCAGTGAAATAGTGTGAGGTGATCTGACTTAGGATAGTGATAGCAACAATCAAAAACAATTATTAATTCAAGAGTCCTTTAGAAGTTGGAGACAACTAGGAATAAGTAATTGATTGGTTGTGAATGGAAGATTTTGGATTTGAGTGCTTAAGAATAAATGAAATATCTACTATCAGATAAAGATAGGATTGTTTTTCATTTTCTAAATGATTGAGACATTCTTGTAGTTCACAGGGTTCACAATTGCATGTGATTCATGAGTGCTTTTCTCTTCTACCACACTATGTAGCACCTTCAGGTACCTTGAAAGCCAACCAGAGATGAAGCTTCTCTGACACTGCATCTCAGCCCAGGACAAAGAGCTGTTGGTAATTATTAGCTTCTTGTACAAGGAGAGACAGTTTGCTCCAAGAGTTTAATTTCTGTTAAGCTAAATATTCCCCAGTGAAGACCATAAATTCAGGAATATTTAGCCAACACAAATTTGTTTTGATGGATTAAAAATATTCAAAAGCACAAGTAATTGAGTGAGCAGGAAGTAAGAAAGACCTTTAAGTACTTGAGGGAAGGCAGTGCATATGATCCAAACATGTACGAAATTCTGAAAGAACTATTGTTGGGGCGGGGAGAAGCAGGGTATTTCAAAAATTGAGGTTTCCTCTTTCAACACACTCCACTGAGGATGCATGTGTTCACTATAGTAAGCTTTGATGCCTCGATGAGCTTAGCAGTATTGGGAACCTGATGTGAGTTATCACTGGCTACTTCTTTTGTCTTTGACACAGACATCATCATTCGTCTGCAAATATCCATGAAATCATAGTGGGCAGAAGTGTTAGGTTGCAATTAGCATAATTCTCAAGAGTCTTTCAACTTACAGATAGTGGTTAATTAACAGCATCTAGAAAAATTGGATGGTTTCTGACATTGTATCTGAAAAATAACTGGGATTGTAGATATAGGATAAGAATTAATCTAAATTAGAAGGAAGCACCATTCATTCTGGATATGGCAAGTTGTTTAAATTAGAAATTATAAATGAATCCATAGATAGCTGTACTCATTGATAAACAGAAAAAGATAGTTTCTTTAAAGAGTTGAAGGAACGGTTCTTAATGCATACCAATTTATATGCTATGTAATTTGAAAACTGATCTTTCTTGGAATAGGTTCTGGATACACTGTTATCAATGGAAAAGAAGAGATGAAGATGCCCATTGTGCTTCTCTCTGTCTGCTGGCTACTCTCCATCTCTGCTCTTCTTCCTCCCAGCATTCTCAGTTTGGCTCTCCCACCTAATGTTATCCTGTTCAGCCATTGGCATTTAACTTTTTTATTAAAACAATCACAGCCATATATAGTCATACAGTGTAAAGGAATCTTACACAATCCTTTAACTCTTCCACACTTTCCACTCCATCTACTATATTGTTCCCTGAGCTTTAGCTGAGGGAGTGGTGTGTGTGTGTGTGTGTGTGTGTGTGTGTGTGTGTGTGTGTATGTATGTGTATGTGTATGCATTCATTGAGACTGGGCTCCACAACTCTACATATTGATTGGTTGTGGCTTTCTATAGTGGTCTCCATCTATTACAGAAAGAAGTTTTCTTCCTGAAGTGTAAAGGTCTTATATTTTGAAATTGCACAGTATTTTGTAAATTAGAGGCAGATGAAATTTAGCCTATTTTCACATACTATCTTTTATATCTACACTTATTGTTTGTGTAACTTATAATAAGAAATTAGAGAAGCAGCAGTGCCCTTGGCTATGCTATGATTTTCTTGCACCACAAAAAAAATTTCATAATAATAATCATGCCATAATAATTTTCATAAAAGACATAAGGTTATATCTTGTGCATATATACTCAGTGAATTGTAATGGAAATGGTTCTTTGGTAAACTTGGTCACTTTGAAATGTGAACAAAGTTCTAAAGAACTATCCATTTATGTTCTTTTCACACGACTTAATTACTATAAGTGCAGATGTAGTCATCAATAAGGAATATTGTAGAAGTATCAAAATTAAATGATTTATAATAGATTTTTCTGAACTATTAGTGAAACTCTATCAAGTGACTTTCTCAAATATTTAAATAAATATTTCTTTGATTTTCTAAACTGGTAAAGTTGTGAATATAATATAGAAAGAATTTAAACAGATATCTTTATAAAATAAGTAATGTAAGCACTGAGTACTTGTCAAGGTTAATATTCGTGTTCATACTGGTAGTGAAGTTCCAACATTTAAATATCTACCCTGGAAATAATGGTGTCTATATTAAAAAATGATTTACAGTAAAATAATCTTTATTCCCTAATTAAATGGAAAATCCATGTAGCTAAAATATTCATGCATATGATTTAAGGGTACATTGCCTCTAATCGTAAGTGGAAATATGAGTCAAAACTCCAATTTCCTGACTGAATTATTTACCTTGACCTAATTCATTTGTCTTGATTCTATTTTACTTTCTACCCAAACTGTCAGAGATTTGGAACTTCTTGTCCGATATTTATTTTACTTCCTGTGAGCTGCCTACTTGAAGAGTTAGTGGGCAATGAAATGGCCAAATGCTAGATGGCTAAGGTAAAGAAAATGCAAATATATAGATTTTTTTTCCTTCATGGATAGACAGCCTACAGTTCATCTCAGAAACTGAACCGATTTGTCTTACAATGCCCATCCTGTGCCACTAATTAAGGGCCAAGCCTTTCCAAGCAAGACAGCATGTTTTTTTTTTTTTTAACATGCTTTATGCAGATTCTTTTCCTTTGCTTTAATTAAATAAGAAGGCATTCAAAATTTTTTGAAGAAATACAATTTGAAAATTCTGTAGAAAAGAAGTGATAAGGTTAGAATATAGTAGAATATTACGCTTGACAGGCTAGATAGCTCCAGGTCAATGACTTATTAACATGGTTTTTAAATAAACCATTTTACAAACAGTATAAGAAATGTTAATTATTTCAACTTGAATAATTTACTCATTAGGAGGAATACCACAGTTCATGCCATACAGAAAGCACATAATATATAATATTTTTCCTCCATCTAAGCCAAGAAAATACATTCTGGAATTATTGTTTGTTTTCTTACCTGTGTGTCTAAAACATGACGTAAATTAATGGAAGAAGACTTTATATTTTCTAATCATTTCAGAGACAAATTGTAGGGAAATCATGGTAAAAGTGTTTATCAGGGAGTCATGGTTATGTGTTTGGTAGTGGACTCCTCATATTGTAGTAGAGTAAGCAACCATGATGGAGCCGAATGTTAGTATAACTTTCAGAGCCTGCGTCTCTGCAACTAATAATATGTGCTATGCTCCACTTACCCAGCTGGCATTGTCTTTCAAATATGGTGAATAAGTTATTTAAAAATGTCAAAGGAATAAACAAGAACATACTATCCATGGTTCCTAAAGAATCATAATCACACAGTTACTCCAATTTCAAAAGTCTATAGTCTATAATCTTAACAGTGTGAACACTAACAAAAAGTATTAGTCCAAAACCTGTTCTAAGATTCAAAGCAAACTCTCAGCTTTGTGACTAATCCTGTAAATACAAAAAAAAAATGTGATACAGTGATACAGAATAGACATTCTCGTTCAAATCAGGCAAAATGGCCTATAATAAGAAAGGATTGAATGAAATAAAAAAAATCCTAAAGCACAAGCATTAAGTATCTAGCCTATGTCTAGAACATGGCTGCAATTGTACTGGTATTTGACCTTCTAAATTCCCACCAAAGTGGCCCATTAGGTTGTACTCCTAGTTCTCTAGGGTTTTGAGAGTCTGTAACTCCAGACTCTCACATTTCTTCAATCTCCATTCTCACTCCCAGTTTTCTGTTTTCTTCTTATGTGAAAGTCTATATTTTTAACATAATCAAGTGAAAATATGAAGTCTATACTTTAATAATTTCAGTTGAATAGCTATTATATAGTATTTGTCAATTGATCTACTTTCAACCATATATATGAATATATATGTAGAAACTTTCATTGCATATTTCAGTCCTCTTATTTAATAAATTTAAAACAGAAGTTTTCAGGTAATTATTTGTGACTTTTTCATTTAAAACAGCTTATTAATAATTAATGTATTTTTTCATATCACAATTTAATTTGAAGATAATATAATGTAAATAGATATCTTTTTATTTATTTTTGATATTATTTTTTGCTTCTCAGTGAATATACATGAAATAGTAATGTAACTTATTTGTCTCATCTGTAAAGATTTTTTACCTTGATCCTGAAGTCTTCAAGCTATTCATTTCATTAGTAAGCTCAAACTTTGCATATGTAGCTTTTGAACTTTTGTCTTTTTCTCAAAAGTATTATTCAAAAGGAAAGAAATAAGATCATGAAGTAATGTTGCAAGGTTAATATGAATAAGACATTAAGCACAATCTTCATTTTTCACTTTTGCAAATGCTACCTAAGAAATTTTTCTTTAGTTATAGTTGTGTGTCAAGGTATTTTATACTATGGGTTAAAATAGATTTTTAAACTTTGTCAGATGTAGGTGTATATGTTTACTTAAAGTCACTTTATTTCAATACACTGATTTCTTCTCTAAAATCTCACTATTAATTTTGCAAGGTTTATGGGCAAAGGGAATCATGAATATTAAAAACTTGTACAATTCTCACAAGGAAGAATTTTTTAACAAAAATATCATAACATTTTCTGCTTTAAATATATGTTCTAAATTATTTTGTTGGCAAAGGCTAATCTACTCTTAAAAATTGTTTTTTGTAGTTTGAGTTCCATTAAAGCAGAGACAACAGATTAAGGCATGGACACCTATACATATTGTATATATGTGTGTGTGTGTGTGTGTGTGTGTGTGTGTGTGTGTGTGTGTGTATGTTATATATATTAACTAGAGTGTGTCTGATTAAAATAACATCTGATTAAAGAGAAATGATATCAAACATTTTTCTACTTCAGAGATTTTTTTATGATTCATTAAGATTTAATTTCTGGACCTTTTAATTTCTATTTTCAAATCTATATTTGTCTGTAGGATTGTTATGAAGTGAAACATATAACCTAATACAATGATGCAAATTGTGTTACATGTCACCAAATAGAGAATTGCAGATTTGGTTTCCTACAAAACAAAAATAAATCTCAATTAAATCGTTACTAGATTTAGTAGGATGATAATGCCAGTTAGATTTGCTTAATAATTTAAATTATCAAGAAGAATGTGTGAAATTGATATATCTTACAATTTCTGTGCATAGCCTTTGGAACTTTAGAAGATGTACATAGATTATATTTCAAATTGTTAATTAATTTGAAAAATATTTCTTTGTTGAAAATTCTTTCTGTTTAATTTTATGTTTCCAGAAGTTCCTTAAAATATTTTTATTTCTTTATTGCTTACAATATGTAAGATGGGGTTATTTTCTTTATTTCTTTTGATTTATACATTCCAGAAAAAAAAATCAGACCCAAGAAAAAAAATTGACATGTTAAAAAAAACGTGATAAATGGAATCATATGTAAATTGATAGAAAGTATTGGCCAATTGATGTCAAGGAAAAATGAGTTCTGTAGGTTCATCTCCTTCATGTGCTCCAACAGTTCATAGATGAGGTGGGTATTGGGGTGGGGCAACTCATAATCCTGGTTCTGGCCTGGGTGGTAGCTGGGTTGGTTAAAAGGTCAGCTTCCCTCATCCTTTCTCCCAGGGCGGTTCTCCAGCCCTGCCTAGCGTAGCTCAACCAAGGCATCCTACAGCCAGGAGCAGGGACAGTTCTCCAGCCCTCAGGTCCTCAGATGTTTGTCACCAACACTCATACCACCAGGGCCAGCTCTCCTGTGATGTGAATGGCCCTCTCTTCTAATTGCTG
This sequence comes from Peromyscus aztecus, assembly GCA_902168405.1. Taxonomy (NCBI): domain Eukaryota; kingdom Metazoa; phylum Chordata; class Mammalia; order Rodentia; family Cricetidae; genus Peromyscus; species Peromyscus aztecus. Next base: position 33,279 of record CABHPQ010141815.1, on the reverse strand, counting down.
AATGGGGCATTTGAAAGGAGCAGAATATCAGTGCTTCTGCTCTCAAGCCCTCAAGGCTGGCACACCTATGCCCTGCCTCTGACAACAGGGTCAGCTCTAGTGTGGGTCCCCAAATGAGTTGCAGGGCAGAGCCTGCTCCCCTGTGTGCTGCAGCTGGTGAGGGTCAGGGCTAGTTCTCTCACTCTTGTAAAACTCCGCATACCCCCACTCCCCCATCCCCCCTCAGCTCTCTAACCTGCTATAGGGAGCAAGGGGTGAAGCAGGGAGAGCTTTGTCTTTCCCTCTTCTGTGCAATGGGATTTCACATCTTGCATCCAGATCCCATTATCTCCCAATCCACTCACATCTGCATCTGCCCTCTCTCTACCCTTTAAATCCTTCCCCCCGCAACAAAACCAAATTTAAAAGAAAAACCGAACACAATAAAGCAAAACAGGAACAGAAACTAACAAACAAACAAACAAAACAAAAAAGAGAGGAGAGTCTTGTGGAAGCTATAGTGTGGCCTGTTGAGACACACAATTTACCCTTAGTCCATTCATCTGTACAGGCAAGGGTTCATTGCCATGAGTCATTGGTCTGGTTCAAGGCTTCTGGTTTGTGCTACACAACCGATTACCAATTCTCACTGGGACGCCTCTTGAATATCCTGTCTTGGGCCTGTGTCATGTAGATCCTGCTGTTTCGGAAAGAATCAATAAAAGTTTATTTATTTATCATCATCATCATCAACATCATCATCATCATCATCATCATTATTATTATTATTATTAAGAGATTTTCTATTCATTTTACATACCAACCACAGATTCCCCTGTCCTCCCTCCTCCCACCCCCCAGCCTTATCCCCCAGCCCACCCCATATTCCCACCTCCTTCAAGGCAAGGTCTCCCTCTCCCTTGGGGAGTCAGAAGAGCCTGGTACTTTCAGTTGAGGGAGGTCCAAGCTACTCCTCCCTTCACCAAGGCTATGCAAAGTGTCTCACCATAGGCACTAGGCTCCAAAAAACCAGCTCATGCACTAGGGACTGGTCCTGATCCCATTGTATGGGGGCCCCGTAAACAGTTCAAGCTAAACAACCCTCTGACTTATCCAGAGGGCCTAGTCCAGTACCATGGAGGCTCCTCAGCTACTGGTCCACAGTTCATGTGTTTCCACTAGTTTGGCTAGTTGTCTCTGTGCTTTTTCCAATCATGGTCTTGATGTCTCTTGCTCATAGAATCCTTCCTCTCTATCAACCATTGGACTCCTGGAGCCCTGGCGCCTGGCTGTGGATCTCTGCATCTGCTTCCATCTGTCACTGGGTATAGGCTCTATGATGACAGGTATTCAGCCATCTGATCATCAGAGTAGGCCAGTTCAGGCATCCTCTTGACTATTGCCAGTAGTCTATGGTAGGGTAATCCTTGTGGATTCCTGGGAACTTCCAACACTCTGTTTCTTCCTATTCCCATGATGTCTTCATTTATCATGGTATCTCATTCCTTGCTCTCCCACTCTGTTCCTGTTCTAGCTCAAACCTCCTGTTTCCCTATGTTCTCATCCCCCATTACTTGCCCTCCATTACCCCCCTCACCTCCAGTTTGCTCATGTAGTTTTCATCTATTTCTCCTTTGATGGGCGATCCATGTGTCCTTCCTAGACTCCTCCCTGCTAGCTAATTTCCATGGAGCTATGGGTTGCAATCTGGTTATCCTTTGCTTTACATCTAGTATCCACTTATGAGTGAGTACATACCATGTTTGTCCTTCTGAGTCTGGGTTACCTCACTCAAGATGATATTTTCTAGTTCCATCCATTTGCCTGCAAATTTCATGATATTGTTATTCTCTGCTGAGTAGTACTCTATTGTGTATATGTACCACACTTTCTTTATCCATTCTTCAGTTGAGGGGTTGTTTCCAGGTTCTGGCTATATTGAATAATGCTGCTGTAAAAGTTTAAAACAAATGAGTTTTAAGATAAAACTCAACAAGGAAGGATAATCACAAAAAAAAATTCAGTGAAAATCTGTCTATGGTCATTTTTGTAACACACTGATCAGAGCTCTGCAGCCTGCCTGCCCCTTAGCACAACTGCTGGGCACTGTTCAAGAAGCCATGGGATGAATGGAAATAATTCAGATAGTGATGTGTTTTCAAATCAACTGCTTTTGTCTGCTCAGGTTTAGATTTTGATCAGAGTGAAAGCCTATTCTTTAATGGTAGGGAATATCTGTCTGAATGATACACATTCTATAAGGAGAGGTGGGGCTTCCTGAACTGATATTTTTATTCTGGTTGCAGATATTTCTTGACCACAAATATCATTATTTTCAAGCATAGTTTTGTCTTTCATGTTCCTAACTTTTACTTTATAACTTACCACAGTTCATTACGATGCGGAAGAATAAGAAATAAAAATACAAATACATGTAATAACAATAAAATTTGGATTATATATACATATATATCATATATATCTAAAACATTTTATTTTACAAATCAAAACTATGTAAGTAGAATTTATATCCTTCCAAATAAACACTTCATCAAGATCTGTAAGCCTTATATTTCTGTGGTTTATAGAAAAATAGCTAATAAATATATCATTATTAAAAATTTGTTAGCTTAGATATAAACATCTATTTCGTTGTCAGAATTAATATAATTATCTATTGAAACTTTGACATGGATTTGCATTTTTGTGATGTGTTTCATCACGGGTAAATTATAGAAGAAATAGACCATTGAAATGCATTAATTCTTTTCTGGCTAATAGCATTTTAAACTCTCAGTGCAAATATTGATAATATCATTTTTTAGGAAAATTATGTTGTTTGCATTTGTTTAATTAGTCATGAGTTTATTTATTTAATTCCTAATGGATATTAAAAGCTAGAAAATTGTGATAAACACTGGAAACACATTGGCAAAGGGAACAATGAATCCCCTTCTCAAATTCACAGTAGAGGAAAAGAAGCACTCATCGAACTACTCAAAGCTCCAAAATAGAGCAATGTAAAATAGATGAGGTTATAATCAGTATACCATAAGCAAGCACACATTGAAATTACTGGTGGCTTTAGGAACAAAAGTAGCTGACATATAAGTTAAGCAGTGTAAAGGAAAAAAAGAGAAGTCACTCTAGACACCAGGAAAACATACTATAATATCATGGAAGTAGCATACCGGGAACTTACAAGTTACTTAGAAAGTTAGCAACAATGACTGTAAACGTTCTTGCATGAGTATGGATGCTTAAATGGGAAAAAACCAATAGAAAGTTTGTTACGGAAATGACTTCAGTTTATGGTTGAATCTATTCTGAAAACTGAGCTTATTGAAGGAAATTGTTCATGTTTACATATTGTATTTACAGAATCTTTCATATGTAAATGTTACTTATAATGAAGCCACTTTCCTTTCAATTTTCTAGGTAAATTTATTTGGGAAGGAAGATTGGAAGCTGTTCAGATAGTAGTGATACTAGATAATAATTAAAAAGAAAACAGACTTGCAGTAGAATAATAGAAAGAACTACCTTAATGACATTTAATTTTTTTGATAGATTTTGCATTGAGTGGTGACTGGGCCAAGAATGAAGGGGGAATAACAGATTAGAGTTCACAAAACTTTTCCAAAGCTTTGTCTTCAAGATATTTAAGAGATTGCGCAGAGTAGGCAGCTCTTCTATATTCAGAAGAGGTTACTGAACACACTGAGAAAAGGCGCTACTATAACAACCAGGTAGTGATGATGTACATCTAATAATTAAATGATTACCAGTCTCTTTCTATCACTTTATTTTTCTACAAATATGAATTATGACATTACCTGCAGGGAAATTTGAAATGTTCTTGTAAAAATGTGCTCATGCCATTTGTATATTTGTATGTAAATACAAATATATTGCACCCAAATCTTTTCCCAATGTTATAATTTTGTTTAAACAAATGTCAAATAAAAGTGAACCTGTTGACTATACAGTATTGCCAATATCTAGTCTATAGTAAGCATTTTTATATCATCTAATATCTCAATTTCATTCTTAAGATTATATTAAAATTATATATTTACATATATTCTACTTATATATACAAAGGCTGCATGAGAAGTTGATGGTGGGCTGTGTTCTTTTTGCACTAACAAACATAGTTTCAGCATTGATAGATGAGTTATGCTGCTTAGCAACACACTTCCATTTATACATTATGTTGCTTAGCAGCAAACTTTCAATAAAGTGCTGTTCTGGATGGGTACTAGACCACTTGTCCCTGACTTGGGACATTTACTGTTACTCACAGCTCCTACTCTCTCAATGACTACACTAAAATTGGATAAGACAAGAAGTCCATATATCTGGCATCCTTGGCCTTCATTCTAAAGGTTATCTTATACCTTATCTGTAAGATGTTTTATCTAAAATCTAACACCTTAGAAAAAACCCTATTTTAGTAATTATCATTATTAGAAGTATGATATTATTGTAAAACCTACATACAAAATAAAAAATAAACCATTGTTTTTCCCCTATGTCTAATATTTTATGTCATAGTTTCTAAAAATTAGTTGGAATATATATGTATATATATTATTAATAATGGACTGATACAAAATAAAAAATAAATCATTGTTTTCCCCCTATGTCTAATATTTTATGTCATAGTTTCTAAAAATTAGTTTATATATATATATATATATATATATATATATATATATATATATATAATTAATAATGGACTGTTCAACCAGATATGAGGAACCAATAAGCAATTGATTTCAACTTAGTAGTTTATCTTTATTGGTTTCATCTGTCAGTTATGTGTATGATATTTGTCGGGCCTCAGTAATATTGTAAATATTCCCAAATAGATAAATCTATGCATATTGCTGAATATATTATTTCCTAACACTCCAACTATTATACTTAGTTACTACTCTATGTACCTAAATAAGAACCGAATGTAAAATAATAATACTTAGGACATTTAGGCAAACAAATAAGCCACTGAATGAAATTAGAATCACAAAAAATAAGTGCCTTGTGGAAGGAATGTTTAGTTCGATTTATGCCTTTAAAGCTAAACCTAAATCATTTTTTTAGAGTAAACTAGACAAAATAAGTCTTGTTAATTAGAAAAGGTTTTCAGAAAGACTAAGTCCCAATTGGGAGGGGTACCCCAAATAATGAGATTCATTGCAAAATGAACTAAAATACTACTTGCTAGAGTGTATCAAATTGAAGAGCTGGTAGTTATTGTTTAATGCATCTGAAATTTCTGTTTGGGAAGATAAAAGATGTCTGGAGGTCAGTGGTCCTGACAGTTACACAAAGTCCTGAATATAATTAATGCCATAGAACAGTATCCTTAAACTTATTTAAATCACAAATACTGTGTATACTACACCATAAAACACCATTTAAAAAGCAACAGCACGTAAATGTGTTTCACATAATTAAATTAAATAACGTTTATAGTTACAGAATTTTCAGGCTCAAAAGTAGAAAATATTTAAAGTATGATTTGTATTTACATCATTAGTATCAATAAAGTTTTACTGTGTGTCAGCAACAGTTGCGCTATTACACTGCATCCCCTTTATCTATACAAAAACCTTAGGAACTATCATCATTTTTATACCCACGTTTTCCAAAGGAACCACAGACCTGGGGGAAGCACCTGGGTTATGTGATGTAGAAGGGACGGCACCCAGAGCCTAACCAAAGCACTTACCTTTCCAGACTATGTTGCAGTATTGCTCACTTGGAGTTCACTTTCCATCAAGAAATTACTGTTTCAGATAATTTATAAATCCTTCCCATGTATTTATCAGGTATTTAACAAATTAGTAGGTTCATAAGAAAAACAAATATATGCAATACTGACACTATGCATATTTGCTAAAATACTGCTAGTGCAAATTCTACTGCAAGAGTATACTAAGTATATGCTGTTAAAATTAATTAAATTAATAAAATAAATTACAACAACATATGTCATACTCTATGGACTCAGTCATTCTTTGGAAATATTTTATTCCTTGGCTTTAGTATCCTTGTAAAAAGGTCATCAAAACATTTCATCTTATACAAATTCTTTGTTTTGTTAAAATTCTATCTTTTTATTCACCATCTATCTTTTATCTTTATACTTCAAGATTTTTTTTCCAGTCAGTATTATCCAAGGTAGATATAATACATCCAAACAATTTTATTATGGGCTTCAAGGTGAAATAAGTGTCTAATTAATGAATGCATTAAAACTGCCTCTTAATAGATAACAACAAATTGTTAGTGCTTCTATGGTATCAATATAAAATTATATTCATAGTTAATGGCTAGGCAATACATTCTAAATGTATAAAATATTAAGATGATTTAAACACTAAAGACAATGGTAGCTTTGTTTCTAAGCTTTAATGTTAAAAATGCAAGAGTCTGCTCTTCTGTGGGACACCACTTATTTAAGTCAAGGGTAACAAAAGTAATCCTGTTCTTAGGGCACAAACAAGGTGAAGCATGATTTATGCTCCTATTTAAGATTGGTTCAGGAGAAGCAGGATGTAGAATATATTATAATGAACTGATTTTCCACTTTGAAGGCAAAAATCATTAGGCTCATGTTCTGATAAATTATCAAGAGAATCACACTACAGTTATAAGCAAAGTAGCAATCACTTTAAATCTAGGCATTAAAGAAATATCAAACTTTTTTTTTAAAATACATACTTCTAAATTCCATATTCAAATTATAAGAAAAACTTACAAGATTAAAAACTACGTAAGTTTAGCCATCAAAGGCTGATTAACTAAAAGTTTATTAGAAATCCCAGCAATTCCAATGCATGCTATTATCAGTTACATCTCTTCCACCCCTTACAACTGAAATCTTATTCAGCTCATCTATAATGATCTAGCATATGCAAGATACACTGATTGTTTCACATTGCATATTTTAACCATCTTGCTGTTTGTATAGATAATAATGGATTGTTCATATACAACATATTAGTAAGGCCTAAGATTATGAACTTAGTTTATTTTCTTTGTTTAGTTTTGATTTTTAATTTCCACAAAGTTTAGGAAAATACCTCATATTGTTGAAATAATTTTTTTTCAGGAAAGACCTGTTATTCATTCCAGTCAGTATTGTGTTGCAGTATCCTCTGAGATAAAACCACTCATCATGGAAGGAAGCTCCTTGAAACACAGGATGTAAAAAGAAGAACTAAGACAGTGAATGTCATGACAATGCATGGAGTTGAAGATTAGAATTCTTCATGGATGCTCCATAGTAATTAAATATCTCAAAAACTTCAGGAATTCCCAGAAACAAACATGATTTTCTTACCTCCTCATTCCTCAAATATTTGTAAGCTGTAGGAATTGATGAAGAACACATTTAGTCAAATTTAACATCCTGGAAGTAACAGAGATTTAGTTGAGCAACTTAGAAGGGGGAAAAGACATTCTCTCACCTGTTAAACTACCTTCAATCTGTGCAGTGTGCTCCTGGTTTCCAGCTCTTCTGAGTTCTTATCCATGCTGGGATGGAATTTGGTTACATAGCTAGCTGTCTTTGAGTCATTTCTGCTTCTGTAAGCAGATAGTCAGTCATATTCAGATAAGTAAAACCTATAAAATTCATAAGTCTACCAAGTAGGACTTTGATGGTATTTGATTTTTGGTCTGCGATATACTCCCTGTCTAGTGTGAGGAGACGTTCATTCATGTCTCTACAGAAATGGTACCAAACATCAGATATTCAGCAGATAAAGCCTATATTCTTACCCCAATGCAAATGTAAATAAAGCTGATACTTAAGTTTTTAACACAATCTTGGAAAAATTAGCCACTTATATACTTTCAGTTCATTAAATGAAGATATAAGTATCTCTGTATTGTTGCATGCAGTGCATTCATTTTACCACTACCCGGTCTGAAGAGTTTTAATTATATAATGTATGAGGACAATAATAGGAGCTTTATCTAGCAGAAATCAAATGAAGATAGCTCCTTGGATATGAGTAGGATTTCTTTATTTTTGTATTTTTGTTTATTTGAGAGTGGGTCTCACTATATAGCCCTGGTTGGCCTAAAATTTGCTATGTAGACCAAGCAAGTCTTAAACTTGAACTAAGAGAGACCCAGTGATCACAGCCTCCCAAAGGCTGTGATTAAAGGTGTCCACCACTACATCTGACTAGGGATGGGATTCTGTATCTACTTACCTTTCTTCATGCTGGAATTTTGTGTGGCTTGAGTTTATACAGATATTGTGCATGCTGGCATAGTCATTCTGAGTTTATATGTGTGTCTGACTAGTTGTGCATAGAAGACACACTTTCCTTCTTGTCATTCATCACCTCCAGCCCCTACAATCTTTTCATCATTTCTTCTGCATAGATCCCTGAGCCATGATGGTTGGGGTGTTATATAGGAACACAACTTAGGCCTGAGAATTTTAAAAGCATGTTGAGTTGGTATAATATTGTCAAACATAAGATTACTCATTGTGAGAATGTTTTGAAAGATCAGTTTTGTAATTTGTTACTGGAATTTGATGGCTTAAAATAGGAAGACTTAATATTATTCTCATTTTTATGTGTTTGATCATGCAAATAAATAATTAAATATGCCATCTTCAACCTCAGAGTAAAAGCTCATCCATGAAGGTCTATTGAAGAATCATAGATTACTTTTATTCAGGAAGCCAATAATTAAAGAAGTTGTGATTTGCTCATAGAATAACACTACCATTTCCCGAATACTATATCTTATTTGTTCCTAGATAAAGTAAACTTCTCTCAATTCAGGAAGAAGAAAGTACATACTTTGTATTTCATTTTTTTGACCTGTTTGTATTTATAGTGTGTTTGTCTTGTTATTTTGTTGGTGGTGGTAATATTAATAAAAATCATTAGTTTGAAAGGTTCCCCATTAGAATGAAGCTGCATATTGAATTTGGCAATGTACACTTATAAGTAAATAATTAAATCTAATTCAATGGGGAAATATTGTGCTTTACCTCCCCATTTTATTTATGAGTAGTAATTATAAATTATTCAAACTTTAATGCTTTCCATCCTCCTGTTCTCCTTAAACTTATACTTAACCTTATTACTCAGTAAAATACTATATGTCTTACATATTATGTTCATTGTCCATTCCATAAAAAAAAAACATCAAAAGTTAGATTCATGAGGGCACAGATTAGTAATTTTTTTCTATTCCCTGTGTTTCTAAGCTTTGGCATATGCTCAAGATATCATAATATTTTCTGAATGTGTAGATAAGTGTGAGATATTAAGAGATATAAACTTAACACCATCCATACTAGTACAAATCATATCTAATATCAGATGCAATAAATATATAAGACAATTAGGACATGATAAACAAGCAATAATGAATGATGAGAACCTGCAGGACACAGATATGTGAGAATAGCAAATCGCGTGGCTTTCTGGCTGCTTACTTTACAGCCCAGATGTCCTTTCTATGTGCAGTTTTAAAGCTTCTAATGCTGCACCACAAATGACTGCAAGGTTTATAGGATTTATTTCTCCATTTCCACCTCCTGTTCTTTGTAGAATCCCCTAATGAATAAAGATAAAAATATAAAGAAATTGACTTCAGTCAATCTTCATGTATTATTCAGTTCTCTTCTGTGTATATGTGGTGTCTAGATACTCTTTAATTAGCTTCCTTGGGCAGAATAGGTCTGGTTTTAGGATGTTAAAATATAATAGGATTCCAAGAGCAATTCAGGGCAAATATAGTGTTAGGTTGCTAGTGTTAAGTTTGTTAGTAGCAATTTCTTGTCATTACTTTAGTAGTAATAGGATACATTATTTGACTATGATAACTTATCAACAAACCAGGTATAAACCAAAAATAATTAAAAAAAATTCTTCATATACCTGGAAACTGTGAGGATATCAATTTCATATTTTATGTCATGCATAATTTCTAAATTCATTATTTCAAATCCATGAATAGTTTTATTTCTCAAATATACTATTGGTTCTAAATAAGGTTGACTGCTTAGAGATTTAACTTGCCTTCAACAAATAAAAGCTTGTCTAATCAATGTTCCTATGATGATTACACTACTACATATAAGTAGTGTGTATTCAATGTAATTTTGTCAAACATAAGTTCATGTAATCTTATAGATTTAAAAATTAAAGTTGAGGAAAGCCTGCCATAATTTAAACTTGATATTCCCTATGAAAGCCTTCCTAAGAAGACTTATCTCCTATAAACTTATTATTATTGCTGATAAACATGATGGCAATATTGATAACATTCTGATTATTTAAATAAGTACAGAAAATACATAATTCTACTTTATACTAAAAAAAGAAAACCACAAGAAATAGTTGTAATAGTCATTCAAGAAATGTAAGAGCATTATCGAGAGCCAAGTAGCCATTATAAAGAATGATTTATAGTCACACAAGCTTATATTGCTATCCAGGGTTTTATAACAACATTTTGACATTAATTTTTGATATCATCTTTACTTTCTTCTTAACATGGCACTTTCTGTTTTAAAATTTTTCTACTAAAGAATCCATAGAACTTTGTCTTGTCTTCGTTTGATAAATGATGAGGAGATTGTTTAATGGTTGGTAAATTACTTCCCTTTTTAATCTCTCTTCTTTTCCTGTCCTGGTCATCCTACCTGTCCTTGTCTCACATTAAATACAATTATACACAAACCATATTTAAACCTATGCTTGATATAGATGCTATAAATATAATGGAGGCAAAATTTCTGACCTCAATAATAAGAGTAGGAATGTAGAAGATAACAAACAAAATGATACCATTCTTCCATGTTTAAATAAAGGAAACATTTATATTTAGGAAATGATCTCCTATGCCAATGCATTCAAGACTATTTCCTAAATTCTCTTCTATCAGGGTCAGTGTAACGGGTTTTATATTGAGGTCTTTGATCCACTTGGACTTGAGTTTTGTGCATGGCAATAGATATGGATCTATTTGCCATCTTCCACATGTTGATGTCCAGTTATGCCAGCACCATTTGTTGAAGATGCTTTCTTTTTTCCACTGTACAATTTTGGCTTCTTTGTCAAAAATCAGGTGTTCATAGGTGTGTGGGTTGATATCAGGGTCTTCAATTTGATTCTATTAGTCCACATGTCAGATTTTATGCCAATACCAAGCTGTTCTTATTACTATCGCTCTATAGTAGAGCTTGATGTCAGGGATGGTAATGCCTCCAGAGGACGCTTTGTTGTACAGGCTTCTTTTAGTATCCTGGGTTTTTTGTTTTTCCAAATGAAGTTGAGTATTGTTCTTTCCAGGTCTGTGAAGAATTGTGTTGGGATTTTGATGGGGATTGCATTGAATCTATAGATTGCTTTTTTTACTGTTATTTTTTACTATTTTTTTTAACATTTTAACTATGATAATATAACACCAGTAGTACAGACACTGAGAGCAACAATTAATAAATGGTACCTCCTGAAACTTAGAAGCTTCTGTAAGACAAAGGACACAGTAAATAAGAAAAAAATGACAGCCTATAGAATGGGAAGAGATTTTCACCAACCCCACATCTGACAGAGAGCTGATCTCCAAAATATATAAAGAATGCAAGAAACTAGACATCAAAATAACAAACTATCCAATTAAAAATTGGGCCAGAGATCCAAACAGAGAATTCGCAAAGGAAGAATTTCAAATGGCAGAAAGACATTTAAGGAATTGCTCAGCATCCTTAATTATCAGGGAGATGCAAATCAAAATGACTCTGAGATTCCATCTTATACCTGTCAGAATGGCTAAGATCAAAACCACTGAAGACAGGTTATGTTGGAGAGGATGTGGATCAAGGGGAACACTCCTTCACTGTTGGTGGCAGTGCAAACTGGTACAGCCACTTTGGAAATCAGTATGGCAGTTTCTCAGAAAATTGGGAATCAATCTTCCTCAAGACCCAGCTATACCACTCTTGAGCATATACCCAAGGAATTCTCAAACATACCACAATGACACAAGCTCAACTACATTCATAGCAGCATTATTCGTAATAGCCAGAACCTGGAAACAACCTACATGCCCCTCAACTTAAGAATGGATTATGAAAATGTGGTACCTATACACAATGGAGTACTACTTAGCAGAAAAAAACGTGACATCGTGAAATTTGCAGGCAAATGGATGGAACTAGAAAATATCGTCCTGAGTGAGGTAATCCAGACTCAGAAAGACAAACATGGTATGTACTCATGCATAAGTGGATACTAGATATAAAACAAAGGGTAACCAGTCAACAACCCACAAATTCAGAGAAGCTAACTAACAGGGAAGATCCAAAGAGAGACTCATGGACCATCCAGGGAAGAGGAAATAGATGAGATCTCCATGAGTAAACTTGGGATGAGTGGTGAGCAATGGAGGGTAGGGTATAGGGGATGAGAACATAAGAGGGGAATGGTTGAGCTGGAACGGGGTGGGGGAGAGCAATGAAAGATATATATAGAGAGACATCATGGGGATAGAGAGAAACCCCATGCTAGGGAAGTTGCCAAGAATCCCTAAGGATGACCCTAGCCTGGACTACTAGCAGTATTAGAGAGGATGCCTGAACTGAACTCGCTTGGCCCAGAGATCAGACCAGTGAATATCCTGTCATCACAGAGCTTTTTTCCAATGACTGATGGAAGCAGAAGCAGTGATCCACATCCAATTACCAGACAAAACTCCAGGAGCCCAGTCAAAGAGAGTGAAGAAGGATTCTATGAGCAAGTGCATCAGGATCATGATGGAGAAACATGCAGAGAAGACCAAACCAAACTGGAGGGAACTCATGAAAGTTGCATCAATGGCTGTGGAGCCTACATGGGACTGGACTAGGCCCTCTGTATGGCGAGACAGTTGTGTAGCTTGATCTGTTGGGAGGCCCCCTGGCAGGTTTAGAATCCATCTCTAGTGCATGAGAGGACTTTCTGGAGCCCACTACCCATACCACTACTATGGGACAGATAGTACAGTTTTGAGGCAGGGAAAAGGGCTTATACTTGCCTCTACTAGATGTGCCTCCCCATGGGAGGCCTTGCCTTCTTGTGGGGGGGAGTGGAGTTGGGTTGGAAGGAGGAGTTTGGGGGTGGGTGGGAGTTGGGAAGAGGAGGATCTTTGATTGGTGTGTAAAATGAATGAAAAATTTTTCTTAATAGAAAAAAAGAAAAAAATAAAGGAGATATTTATGGAATTTTGGTTATAAAAAATTTACCAGGATAGATGGTCTTTTTATTTTGTTTGTAATGTGACTACAGCAATAGTTTGTACATTGCATTTACTATAAATAATTTTACGTGTGAGTCTTATGTGAGTGAGAACTTTTCTATGCATACTTTCTTATTAGTGTTAATATGGCTTTAAACATTTCTCTATATCTGCAAGTACTGATATTTGAAGAGGAAATGTAATCCACCATTCTTTTTTCTCACTGCTTTTGGAGGTCTGTGGATCTAGTTTGGGCACAATTACAACTCACAAATATGTGGTGAACAAAATGAAGGGTGAGTGTTTAAGGTTACTAGGATGTCTCTCTGACCTTAGTCAAGTTCCCTAGTTCACATCACATTATGAAAGAATTTAGAGGCATGACAGCGCAGATAAGAAGATTGTCATGTTTTGTTACCAAGTTAAGTGGGGCATTTTCAAAGGAGAAGAGTGAACAATCCCCAAATAGTCCTTTATGTGCAGAGTATATACTCAATGAGAGAAAATGGACAATAGTAAAAGAGACAATTGTGACAGTCTACAGCTTCCAACAGTTTCTATGCAATTTTTCCAATCTCTAAGACAGCTTTTTCTAAGGTTTTTTTTTTTTTTTTCCTGCCAGATATTTAATAGCCTTTTTGGATCAACCCTTACTTACAGATCTTTGTTATAAACTAGCAATTCTGTGCTAGATACTAACATTAAGACCTTCCTGGCAGTTTAGAATGCCATGTCCTTACCTGCAAATATGACTCAGAACCCACTCTTTTGATCATTATGTTCTGCATTTTAAGTTCCAGGTTTTGGAATCCGGTGATTACGAGGGAAAGGCCCATTTCAAGTATTCTCCAGGCCTTTTGAAATATATCCAGATCATTAACAGTAAATACATTAAACTAGGATCAAAGTGTCAAGCACTTAAGTATGGTAAACAACTGATTTATTGCAGGCTCAAAACCATTATCTTTGCAGAAAGAAAATTTCATTTTTAAACCATGCATTCTGAAACCATCAATCTATTTTCTCTTTTCTAGACAACAGGCTTAAATGCAATAAGAACTGTGTCACATAATTCATTCCTGCATCTCCAGCATACAGAAATATATCTAGTATAATTGAATATTCAATAAATATGTCCTTTGTAAATGAACAATTTCAAATTTGAAATGTGCTAAAACTTAATAAAAAAGTAAGTATCAACTTTTGCAATTTCATTTCATGTTTGTCTCAAACAGCTTTACTGCAAATTCTCCAATAGATGAGATCTCTTGGAAAATCTTTTAATAATGTCCTATAATTGTTCCATACAACATCTGCCACCTTACCACATTTGCTAATTATGAAATGATTTTTATTATTTGACTTTTTATCTTCTGTAACCTGTATGGTACACCAGGACACTGTACATATGTTTAGTTTATTACTTTTGCTTATGAAACAAAACATTTTTAAATTCTGTGTTAATAGCCCAGCAATAAATATTTATTTCAGAAATTACTATGATTTTGTTCACCACAGGCTAACGTGAACCTTAGTGAATTGTGGCTACAATTTTGTAGTATACACACATGCACACACACACACACATATACACACACACATATGTATATATACATATATACATACATACATATATACATATATGTATATATATATATATATATGACAGAGGAGTGAAATTAGAGCCTGATGGCTGATGGATATTTTTTTTTCAGTCTTATAATCTCAAACATGAAAATCACCAGTAGAACTAATTTTCTTTTTTTTTTTTTTTCTTTTTTCTTTTATTTTCCGGAGCTGATGACCAAACCCAAGAGCTTGTGCTTTCCTGGCAAGTGCTCTACCACTGAGTTAAATCCCCAACCCCCAATTTTCTTCTAGACCTATATGAGCATCCGTATTTCAAAACTTTCCTTGGGTTGCAATGATGTTTCAGCTTAAAATATTGTTATTTGTTATTAAAAAAGCATATACTAATTTTCTTCATTTAGGCACAGAAATCATATTCTTAAGAATAAAGTAACACTCTTTAATTAGTTTCCAACAAAGCACTAAACACATATTCCTTTTGGACTAGAATTATATTGCTTTTCAGCAGCTAAAAATATGAGGAACAAGATAACCTTTGAACAAAGAAAAGAGAAATGTCATCTTTATTGCCAATAGGGCATGAAACATGATGGAATTTTTATTAGTTATGTTTGAGAAGCTGATGTTAAAGATGTCCTTCTGGTGAATGAAGATTCTTGCATCTCAAAGATTGTGTTAATCTCACAGTTCCTAACCAGTACTGTTGAGTGCAAAGAGGGTAACTTTTATTCGTATTATCATCTATTACAAATATTTCTTCCTTTGTTTATAAGATCTCCACAAACAGCCAGTCCACTCTGGTCCCCTTGTGCACACCTTTTCACATCAGCACTCATATAACCCTTATTTCTACTTACCACTACATTCATGTTCTTTATTTATGATCACACTTGCTTTTTCTGGATTACCACCTGTTGCCATTTTGCAAAATAAAGTGGTCTGATAAATGAAGCCCCATAAAACTGTTAGTGATTTTATTAGCCTTGGCATATGTAGTCTCATTTTGAAACTAAAGTATGAATAAATAATATTTGTTCTCTTAGCAATTATTTTTTAATTAATATCTCTATAAATCAAATAACTATTTGGAGAGTATTCATCCCTTTAAATTGAAATTTTATAACTTCTAACCAATGTCTTCCCCAGTTTGACTTTTTTCTATTCTAGTTTCGAGTATCCAATATTCTAAACTCTGTTTTCTCTTTAAGACTTCATATACAAGTGCAATCAAGCAATTTTTTTATATTTTTTCTGCATGCATATTTTGTTTAAATTAGCATGAAGTACTTCATGTTCATCCTTATTGTAGAACTACAAAGAATGGTAGATATTATTAGCTTCATGTAGCCATTACATAATGGATGCAGGTTTTAAAGAATATATTATGTGTGCTAAATACTTATTCAGTGTATAAAATAACAAGGCAAATTCAAGGGTTTTGTGTTGAAATACTGTTTACTTATTGTGATCAGATTACTAAAGCAATGCTTAGGAAAATCTATGGGCCTTCTTTAGGTAGATTGAAGACACGTGAACACTGCTGAATTTCTGTAGTCAAAAGAAATTCCAGTAATTTATGCTATCTCATGGGATGCTGTCTTTGTTTTGTTTTGGTTTTTGAGACAGAGGTTCTCTGTGTAGCCCTGGCTATCCTAGAACTCACTTTGTAGACCAGACTGACTTTGAACTCACAGAGATCTGCCTGCCTCTGCCTTTTAAATGCTGGCATTAAAAGTGAGTGACATCACTGTGTAGCTCTTTTAGATTCATATGAAAAATATCAGTCACTAGTAGCACCTTATAATCCCCTTGACAAAAGGTTATAGACTTTCACTTGAAAAAACAAAAGGTTGGCATTATTCTTAGACATAGAAGAATTGTTATCATGTCTAAAATAGTTAGCACAAATCATTATCTGTTCACTACACATATCACAATGGCATTCCAAGCTTGTCAACATGTTGCTGTGAATATGAGGCTGTCATTGTGCTTTCTTTAAGACACATTCACATCTCACATACTGTGGGAATGTCTTAGGAGTTTGGCATTCATTTCTTCTTAATGCATACAGCAGAATTGGTTCCTTCCCTATTGGAACATAGTTTGGGCCTTTTGCCTAAGGAGTTATACAGTGTTGGCATTTGGAAGAAAACGGTCATACTTCCCGTGCTGCAACAAAGTAACAGCAAAATTACCTCATATATGGATATTATCTGTAGGCATCTTAAGGGTGGGGGCAAGAGAAGAAACGTTGAGAATCAATCAGTATTCCCATGTAAACATTATAATCAGAAACCAATCATGAAGTTAAGTGCTTTGGGGAGGTGTGTGGCTTTCTAATGGCTGATATGCAATGACACATCCTCAGAAAAACAGGCTTATAGGTAAGTAACCTTCATCTTTCCAGAGGCAATGCACACCATCTATTATACTGCCATGATTCTATAGCTGGAGGCTCTGAGAGCTCTTAACTTGTAAATAGATTTTGGATAATGGTGAGCTCCAAATGACTTCATTCTTGAGGCAGCTTACAAATAACACTTTTTAAAAAAAGGTGTGATGGCAAGACTAGCTAGCTCCCTAGTAATTTTCTACCACTGTATAGTATTTTGGCCCTAAGAAAAAAGTGAAAACACTGGTGCTGGATTCTTCTCTCCTACAGTAGCTTTTTACTGGTTCTGTTAATATAACAGTATTTTCTCAAACCTTTTTTTGTGTCCTGGACTGTCTAATGATTTTTTTATTAAATATTAACTTTCAGATTCAGTTTTTACATTAAGTGTATCTAAGTATCAGGACATAAACTAATCAATTTCTATCAAGTTTTTAAAAAATAGCAAAATTCTTAGCCAAATGTTGTAATAAAAACACTAATAGAACCTTAAGTACTGGTGTATTTGTGAAGACATGGGATTTGTGAAGATATGTGTTTCATCATGAATCAGGTCATAAATGGCCAAGACGAGGCAGTGACAATGTGGAACTTAACATTTATTTTGTGCTCCTTATACTCTAGAAGTATAACATAAAGAATTAAAAGATATATATGCTGGATAAAGCTTTAATAAGTATATATAACTGAAAAATAAATGCTAACACCATTTTTGTGTATGTAGGTGTACATATAATATATATATGTAGATGTAGACATAGATTTTTATATATATATATATATATATATATATATATATATAAGCTGGAGATAGATGATAGATGATAGATAAATAGACAATAATTAGATAGTTATAGATACTATAGATACATAGACAGACAGACAGACAGACAGACAGAGAATCAGAGACTATCCAAAGGTATTGTGCTTTAGGCATTCGCAGTCATTTGTATGGCATAAGGTCTCTTATTGAACTAACCTGGTAAAGTAGATGAACTGGACCAGGGAACCTACTGATCAGTCAGTCTCACCTTCCCTGTGATAGCATCACATGCATACATCACCTTGCCAGTCTCTTTTACAAGAGTTCTAGGAATTGAACCCGTCTTCATGCTTGCAAGGCCATAACTTCCTGACTTATCTGTCTCCCGAGTCCTTACTATTAATACTTGTAACATCCCACAGAGCACATTCTGTACAATACTGATTTCAACAAGCAGGAAGGATATTTATATGACTTTGCCTATATTTAATCCCAAATTTTTACCAAGAAGGAAACCTGTTTATATATGCAAAGATGTGTTTCAATTATTTATGGTCAATGATATATACTTGATATTCTCATGTTTTCATATTTGAACGAATTTTATGCATTCGCCATGGCAGTATCCATATTTTATTTTATTTTTTTAAAAGCTGGAAACTTATTGTTATTTGTGATTAATAAATCAAACTGGTGATGACACTGCCCCGCCTGTGGTACCATTCACCAGTACAAAGTCCTTAACCCAGACAGACAGAGGCGTAAGGCAGAGCGCAGGGACATACCAACACTATCCTTGTCAAGCTCCTCCAGCCATGCCTCCACCCTCAACTTTGTACATGCTTTCTTCCTGGGGAAAGTGTCACAACAGTGCAGGCGGGGGGCAACCTGGCCTCTCAACCTTTTAATAGCAAGCAGCTTACAGAAGTTATGGAATTCACCTTCTAGTTCCCTTGATTTTATTTGTCTGAACTCATTTTAGATTATTTTAACATCATAATTTTGGATAACTGTACAAGAAAGAATACAATGACCTAAGAGAATACTGAACCAGAGTCAGCCGCATATATCACTGACCCTAAAGTTATATTTTATTTGCTACAAAAATATTTTGCTTCACACGTAATTAATAGGGAGACCCTATGTAATAGACAGTGGACAATGTGTCCTCTTTTGAAATATTACAGGGATGTAAGTCACAGGAGAGCAGAAAGAGATTTGTAGGTTGACAGTTCATTCAAAATGGTCATAGGTGATAAAGGACCTTAAGATTTCAAGTAAGCCAGCAGAACAAACCTATGTCATGATGGAAAAGTGTGTGGTAGAAAAGAAGTTTCATGGAAGAAGCTAAGGTTAATAAATGATGAACTTTACATGCAAATCCAAAGGCTTTGGACTTGACCCTGTAATCTAAATGTCTTCTTCATCTTTATAGAGGATGGTTTTATAAAGCAGGGATAACTGAAGTAAAAAATGTTTATAGCCTACAGTTTTCCTCTGTAAATTAAAGGGCTTTGTTGAATTCTATAAATAATATATATTCTTATAACTTGGTAGACCTAGCTTATTGAATACAAGAATGTAACTCAGAAATTGGCACTGCTCTTTAATAATGAAAATATTAATATCTTGAAATATTCTAGCATGAATAACATAGAGGTAGCCCTATCTTTCTTCATTTCTTTGTGATTTGCTTCAGAATTACAGAGGCAGGCTCATATGAATATCACATTGCATGCTCACTTTAGTGAGGAAAGATCTGAAGTACAGAGCCAGGAAGTTATTTTCTCCATTCTTTTTTTTTTTTTTTTTTTTTGGTTTTTCAAGACAGGGTTTCTCTGTGTAGCTTTGCGCCTTTCCTGGAGCTCACTTGGTAGCCCAGGCTGGCCTCGAACTCACAGAGATCCGCCTGCCTCTGCCTCCCTAGTGCTGGGATTAAAGGTGTGCGCCACCAACGCCCGGCCTTCTCCATTCTTTAGTATAAAAAGGATGGGATTCACAGTTTCTTTCTAATGCAGCATTGGCCAAGATACTCTTATTTACCAGATTATGTACTATGTTGCTAATTTTAAAATATTTCTATGCCTATACACATAACTAAATTTTTAAAATTTAAATAAATTATTTAAAAAATAATTTCCAGATATTAGTACTTTCATTATTTAAGTGAATGTTTAAACTATTGCTTTTTCCACCTTTCTTAAACCTGGGTCATTGTTGTATCCTACTTCAAGTACTGTTACCAACACTGATGGTTTTGTATGGCCAGATGCTCAGGTATCTTTATCATCGGCAGATTTCTCCTAATATCCAAGTTCCAGTAGGAACACAATACTGTTTTTACAGGCTAACAATTTAATAGTCTTTGTGTTGGCCAACCCCACTGTTATTTTTTACACAAATTAAAACTTCTTTCTGGAATTAGATTGTTTCACGAGTTGGATTATGATGTATTCAAATATGACAACTTATATAATTGAGTATTTATGCTAAAGAGAATGGAAAAAATAGAGGAAGCAACCTGGAAAAATGCTCTTATCTTCACTTTCCTTACAGTACAGATGTATACAGTGCAGAAGTGAGAGGTCTGTACAGTACAGGAGTAAGGCAAAAGGCCTGGGGAAATATTAACAGGGTTTTGAAAGTTCTCTTCAGTTTACTGGAATTAGGCTACTGTTAGATTAGATTAGATTACATTTTTTTTCAGGACATACTTTTGAATGACTATACTACATTGCAAACCAATTAAAACATATCAGTTGGGACAAATAGTTAGCATAGAGATATTCTACATGAAAGCATGAAGTCTCTCCAAGAATCCATTGTTCAACAAACAAAATCAGGCAAGACTCAGAGCCCTACCCCAACAAAACAGGCTATTGCCATTCATGGTGGTTGCCTACCATAAGTAGGTGATAAAATTTTATTTCTGAAAATACCATATACCTTGGTTGCAAGATATAGAAAACTCAAACTTGTACTGAAATAAGCTTCCTCACATTGGCCAATTTTCATACTGTCAGAAAGTACTACGTAGCCTGTTAAGGGAAACAATACTAACATGTTTGGTATTTTCCCAACTGTGAATTCTGTGAACTACTCTGCCAACTTGCCAGGCAAAAGGTGCTCACCAGAACAATACTAAACAACTATCACTGGGGTAACCAACTGGTTTCCAGTTGGGTTGGGAACCCACTCCATGAGAAAGAATTACACCAAGTACTGTAATCTTGGTCAAAAGCCCATGGCTGGGGGGTAATAGACCTAGGCAGTAACTCACTACTGCTCTTTAGCTAAATCCATGGCTTTCAGAACTGCAGCATAAATAATTTTATTCATACTCATAGAAAAATACTTTCTTCTATTTTTATTTTTAATATTTATTCTTTTTGATAATTTAATATGTGAGTATTCCATTGGCATAATTCCTTCCCCATGTTCTTCTTCCTTCAACTCCTCTCATATTTTTCTAACACCATATCAAATTCATGACCTCTGTGTCTTTATTTACTTTGGTAGATAAATACACACACATGTATATATAAATATAACATGATGAGTGCAATTAGTGTTGCTCCTATGTACATGTATTTAAGGCTGACCATAGGGATTGGATAACTTTTCAAGGAACTTGATCTTGGAAAAGATTGAATCTCCTTCTCTTAACAAATATCGATTGCCCATGATTCTTTGTTTTGTGGTGGAGCCTTGTGAAATTTTCTCAATTCACATTATGATGTAAACTGGGAATATACTATACAACTCTTGTTTACATGACCATAGGTTAAGATTTCATGGGCTTAGCTCCCTGGCACATATGTAAACAATAAATTGAAGCAGATTTCCTGGTCCTTTAACACTTAAATTTCCCCATTCTTCTGCAATATTCCTTGAGCCTTAGCTCCTCTTATTCTTAATCACTGAAATATCTTTGCAGTGAAAGGTGATAAATTCAGAGTCATGACTACTTAATATGCTTAGAAGAAATGCCACTTGAGTCTTTAACCATAAACAGGCCGTTATGCCAATCCTTCTAAGTCTCATAAGCATTTCAGAAGTGAGAGTCAAAATAATAAGATTATTCTTTGCTTTATATCTAGTATCTACTTATGAGTGAGTATATACCATCTTTGTCCTTCTGAGTGGATGATATTTTCTAGTTCCACACACTTTTTTGAAAATTTCATGATGCCACTGTTTTTTTTACTGCTGAGTAGTACTCCGTTTGTATAGGTATCACATTTTCTTTATCCATTTTTCAGTTGAGGGGCATCTAGGTTGTTTCCAGGTTCTGGCTATTACAAATAAATAATGCTGCTATGAACATAGTTGAGCAAGTGTCCTTGTGGTATGATTGAGCATTCCATGGTTGTATGCCCAAAAGTGGTATAGCTGGGTCTTGAGGCAGATTGATTCCCATTTTCTGAGAAACCACCATATTGATTTCCAAAGTGGCTATACAAATTTGCATTCTCACCAACAGTGGAAGAGTGTTCCCCTTGCTCCACATCCTCTTCAACATAAGCTGTCTGCAGTGCTTTTGATCTTAGCCATTCTGACAGGTATAAGATGGAATCTCAGAGTCTTTGATTTTATTTTCCCTGATGACTAAGGGGGTTGAGACATGCCTTAAATGTCTTTTGACTGTTTGTGATTCTTTGGTTGAGAATTCTCAGTTTAGTCCTGTAGCCCATTTTTTAAATTGAATTGATCAGTAATTTGATGTCTAATTTTTGATTTCTACATATATTTTACAGACCAGTCCTCTGTCAGATGTGGGGTTGGTGAAGAACTTTTCCCATTGTGTAGGCTGTCATTTTGTTTTATTCACCATGTCCCTTGCCTTACAGAATCTTCTTAGTTCCAGGAGGTCCCATTTATTAATTGTTTCTCTCAGTGTTTGTGCTACAGGTGTTATATTTAGGAAGTGGTGTCCTGTGCCAGTGCGTTTGAGACTACTTCCTACTTTTTCTTCTATCAGATTCAGTGTAACTGGTTTTATGTTGAGGTCTTTGGTCCACTTGGACTTGAGTTTTGTGCATGGCAATAGATATGGATCTATTTACCATCTTCTACATGTTGTTGTCCAGTTATGCCAGCACAATTTGTTGAAAATGCTTTCTTTTTTTCCATTGTACGTTTTTGGCTTCTTTGTCAAAAATCAGGTGTTCATAGGTATGTGGATTAATATCAGGGTCTTCAATTCGATTCCATTGGTCCACATGTTGGATTTTATGCCAAAACTAAGCTGTTGAGCTGGAACTGGGATGGAGTGGGAAAACAATGAAAGAGATACCATGATAGAGAGAGACTTCATGGGAATAGGGAGAAATTGGTTGCTATGGAGGTTCCCAGAATCCACAAGGATGACACTAGCTTAAACTACTAGCAGTAGTGGAGATCTTGAACTGGCTTATAACAGTAATCATAACAGTGAATACCTTAACTGTCATCATAGAGCCTTCATCCAGTAACAGATGGAAACAGATGCAGAGATCTACAGCCAAGCACCAGGCTGAGCTCCAAGAGTCCAATTGAAGAGAGAGAAGAGGGATTCTATGAGCACGGGGCATTATATCATGATGGAGAAGCCTGCAGAGACAACCAAACCAAACTAGTTGGAACTCATGAACTTTAGGCCAACAACTGTGGAGCCTCCATGGGACTGGACTAGGCCCTCTGTATAAGGAGACAGTTGTGTAGCTTGATCTGCTTAAGGGGCCTTCTGGCATTAGGATCAGGATCTATCCCTGGTGCATGAGCTGGCTTTTTGGAGCCCACTACCTTTGGTGGGACACCTTGCACAACTATGATGCAGGGAGGAAGGGCTTGGACCTGCCTCTACTGAATGTACCAGGCTTTGCTGACTCCCCATGTGGGACCAAACCTTGTTGGAGGAGGGAATGGGAGGTGGGTTGGGGAGAAGCCTGGAGGGGAAAGAGGAGGGAAGAGAGGGGGATCTATGGGTGGTATGTAAAAATGAATAAAAAATTCTGTAACAAAAAGATAATATGATGATATAAACATTAGGAGAAGGCTAAGAAACCTTATTATCTGGCCACAATACAGCCACTGTAAACATGAACTTACAGTAATAATGGTGGTCTACACAGGGCCTGACACAAGACTTGTCTGTGTTAATGGCCTATCACAGATTGGGTATGGACTCCCAGGGTCCTAACCCTATCTGATAAACTTCTAGTCACTAATGGATTCTGCAATAGTGATAGTTACCACATTCATTTGTTTGGCAAATGTTAGCCCATTCGAATTCAAAGTGTATTTAAAAATTCATGACTAGACAGATGGTTTTTGTTTATATCAGTGAGTGGGTCACAGGGCTGGAAAGATGTCTTAACAATAAAGAGAATCCAGTGCTCTTCCATAGGAACCAGGTTCAGTTGGCAGCACCCACTTGTGACTTAAAATCATTCTTAGTTCAAGTAACATTGGATCTGAAACTTTCTCCTGGTTCATTGGGCAATAGGAATGTGTGTTATACACAAACATATATGAAATAAAACATACATATGTCTAAAATATATGCATACATTCAACGTAAACATATATGTGTGTAACACTAATAATCAAGGAAAAAGAGGGTATCAAATTGAGAGAAGTGAGAGACATGAGAGAGTTTTGAATTTGGGGGTCTTGGAGGGGCTGAAGGGAAGAATTGGAGGGGAAAAGGGATATATAAATATTAAACTAATTTTAGAAAGAAAGTGATTGTTTTATATGTTGTCTAAACTACTGTGAAAACTCGATGGCTCTACTATCATCATGAAACATTTTGCTCTTGTAGTTAGTTACTTCTTCTGGTGCTAATAAGTAGAGGATATGATATAGATCTCTCATTTGCTGCATAACTCTCCTCAGAGTCACCAATTATCTGCACCTTAACTGGTTTTGGCTGTCTTCATTAATAGCTTTGTACTACAAAGAGAAATTTCTCTAAAGAAGATTGAGTGATCAAAACAGAAAAAATCCTAGCATGAAAATGAATATATTTTCTTTATATATGTGCCATATTTCTTTATCCATTCTTCAGTTGAGGGGCATCTAGGTTGTTTCCAGGTTCTGGCTATTACAAATAATGCTGCTATGAACAGAGTTGAGCATGTGTCCTGGTGGTAAGATTGAGCATTCCTTGGGTATATGCCCCAGAATGGTATAACTGGGTCTTGAGGCAGATTGATTCCCAATTTTCTGAGAAACTGCCATACTGATTTCTACCAACAGTGGAGGAGTGTTTCCCTTGCTCCACATCCTCTCCAACATAAGCTGTCTTCAGTGTTTTTGATCTTAGCCATTTTGACAGGTATAAGATGGTATCTCAGAGTCATTTTGATTTGCATTTCCCTGATGACTAAGGATGTTGAGCAATTCCTTAAATGACTTTCAGCCATTTGAGATTCTTCTGTTGAGAATTCTCTGTTAAGCTCTGTAGCCCATTTTTTAATTGGGTTGTTCAGTATTTTGATGTCTAGCTTTTTGAGTTCTTTATATACTTTGGAGATCAGTCCTCTGTCAGATGTGGGGTTGATAAAGATCTTTTCCCATTCTGTAGGCTGTCGAAAATATGGCACATATACACAATGGAGTACTACTCAGCAGTAAAAAACAATGATATCATGAAATTTGCAGGCAAATGGATGGAACTAGAAAATATCATCTTGAGTGAGGTAACCCAGACTCAGAAGGACAAACATAATATGTACTCATTCATAAGTGGATACTAAATGTGAGGGAAGGGATGGACTGACTGCAACCCACAACTCCAGAGAGGCTAGCTAACAGGGAAAGACCCTAGGAGGGAGACATGGATGGCTCTGTGAAGGAGAAGCAGATGAGTGGACTGGGTGTGGGGGGTTGGCAGAGGGTGAGGAATTGGGGATGAGAACATAGGGAAATGGGAGGATCAAACTGGAACAGGTACAGAATGGGAGGGCAGGGAGGAAGATACCATGATAGATGAGGACATCATGGAAATAGGAAGAGACAGGGTGCTGGGGAGGCTCTCAGGAATCAACCACAGGTTGATGCCATCTTGGTCTGCTGGCAGTGGTCCAGAGGTTGCCTGGACTGGTCTACTCTGGTGACCAGCCTAACAAATAACAAAGAAAATGGGTATAGATCCCCATCCCTAGCTGATGAACTTTGTAAATAATTGATAGCTGCTGGGAGTGGGAGAGTAACATATTTTAGTTACATATTTGGACGCTGGTAGGTCTAACACACTCCAGTGTATAGACACATATCTAGGAATATATCGACAACACTAGTTGGCTTTAATGGGTTTTAAGGATTTAGGACATAAAGTTAGGTGAGTATGTAACAGTGAAAGATATGAAAAAAGGTTTGGAAGGAGATGGAAATCTTCAAAATACAATGAATGAAATGTTCAAGAAATTATTGAATAATGAAAATATTTTAAGATGTCAGTGAATTACAACACCAAAAATATGGTGTGAAGTTAAGAGGGGAATTATGGAGGGAGTGGTATGATGAAAGATTTGGGAGGAAGGTAAGATTATATATATCATATGTGAACGCTTATTCCTAGTACATTTTTGGAAAGTATTAGCAAGTGGGAAGTGATGTAGTACTGGGGGTGGTCTTTGAAACTAACATTCCCTATTCTCTCTCTTGTTCCCTCCCTGTCTCCTTCTTTCCCTCCCTCCCTCCTTCCCTCCCTTCCTCCCCTTCTCTCTCTTTCTTTCAGCCTAGTGATTGTTGTCTCAACATGTGAGCACTCAGCTGCTGTTCCAGCACCATGCCTTACTGCTTGATGCCATAGTCCCTGCCATGATATTCATGTGCTCTGCTACCTTCTGGAATACTATGTTCTAAAAGATGCCTTAGCAACTTATGAATAGAAAAAAATCTTATCAATAGAAAATAACTGAAACTATATGTTTACGAAATTGTCAAAGAATAAATTTACTCAGTTATACAATAATTGATTCCTCCCTGCTCTCTTTAATTTTTTCAGATTCAAAATCCTTTAGCATCATATCACATTTAGATTGCATAGTAAAGAGAAGTCAAGTGTCAAGTGAAGGTCCTCTACATCTTTATTTCATTAATAGTTAAGCTTTTAGGTCATTATACATTTAATTTTCATGTCTTACATTATGTTGTATATTCCTCATATAATCTCTCTCTGTTTCTTTCTTAACACAGCTCCCTGTATCATACATTAGCTTTGAGTTTACCATGTAGTTAAAGATCTCTTTCCATTCCTCCATCCCCTGAGAACTGGGATTACAAGTGTGAATTAGCATGACCAATTTAATATTGTCCTGATTATTAAACTAAGAACTTCACGTGTGCTAGACAGGGATTCCTACTAACTGAACTGTATCTTCCAGCTCATGCTTCTGGGTTTTGTTCCATACAATACTGATGGAAATAAAATAATCTCTCTTCCCACAATTACAGAGAAGGGTTGCATAGCTGCTACGTGAAAAGAAAAAATGAATTTTTAGGAAATAGTTATTACACTATTTGGTCTTATAAAGCTTATGTTTGATAAACAATTTAAAAAATTTTCAAGTGGAATACTTGTATAGTGAGCTTTCACTAAATTATTTTAGAATTATGGTTTAGTTGTAAAGGAATAATATAGAAAAAAAAAATCTAAGCATGTCGGTCCATAAGGTATTTAACTTATTACAATGAATATAGATGTCTCATGGGAGTCAAAAAATCAATAACTCCAAATGTAGAAGTTTGGCATGCTGGGAACAAAGAATAAAAGGACATTGGATGACCTCAGAAGCAGGCTCAGAACCAAATTCTCTTTCACATGCTCATAATGTCCCATCTCATTCATATGCTCATCTGAAATTTTCTAGATAAACCAGACTTCCTTTTAATCAAGGCAGGTCATAGAACCTAGAATCTTTCTTCCTCCAAAGAAACATGTAAAGCCTAAATATAGGATCTACAATGTGTAGGTCATTCATTTGAATGGAAAAATACATAAATTGTGTATAATGTATCAACTAGATTGAAATGTCTCAGTCAGGAGTTTGCCTTCAAAAGCATGCATGCAAGAATTTTATCTTGAGAACCCACATTCAATATTGGCCCTGAAGCTTCTTGCTTATAATCCGAGTACTATGCAGACAGGTAGAAACCTGGGCTTCACTGAGCTGCCAGGAAAGCTGACTCAATGAGCTCTAGGCAAGTTAGAAACCACATCTGGAAAATGAGGTGGGCAGTTGGTGAAGGCATCTGTGTTTGTTTTCTGGACTCCACAGGCACACTCCAATTTATACATGATTACCCACACACAGTTGCACAAAAATTAGCCTACAGGTACACATACACACACACACACACACACACACACACACACACATACACACACACACACATACACACCCAAAGGAAAATGGTTTTAATAAGAACTCATAAAATTTCTTTTCATCTCTCTTGAGGAACCAAATCACTTGTAGTCTGATCCTTCTCAATTGATTAGGTTTTTGTGGTCCAAGAATCTCTTTAAAAAGAAAGAAGAAAGGAAGGAAGGAAGGAAGGAAGGAAGGAAGGAAGGAAGGAAGGAAGGAAGCAAGGAAGGATGGAAGGAAGGAAGGAACAAAAGAAGGAAGGAGGGAAAGAAGGAAGGAGGGAACAAAGGAAGGAAAGAAGGAAGGATGAGCAGGAGGGAGGGATAGAAGGAAGGAACAAAGTATTGAAAGAGAACAACTTAGTAATTGTTCCTGTGTAGCATGAATCTTAGAGAGTCTTAATAATAAAATCAAACCCGAGCCAGGTATTGGGGTAAATGCTGGAAGGTCAGAGAGACAGAACAAGCCACAGCTCTCTCACCTCGCTGGATCCTCATCTGGTCTTGCTTCCTCAGACTGGAAGCCTCTATGTCCTCATATACGAATGACTCTCAGCTGAACTGCTGCTAGAAGCCTGAATGCTTAACCAGCCCAAATTCTTCTCTAGGCCAAATGCCTACCCAGGCCAAATGCCTCTCCAGGGCAAATGCCTCTAGTTTCTGGTCCTCATGCCTTATATACCTTTCTCCTTTCTACCACCACTCCCTGGGATTAAAGGCTGGTTTACTGGGATTAAAGGCGTGTGTCACCACGCCTGGCCGTTTCCAATGTGGCCTTGAACTCACAGAGATCCAGAGGGATTTCTGTCTCTGGAATGCTAGGATTAAAGGCGTATGTTACCACTGCCTATCCTCATGTTTAACATTGTGGCTGTCCTGTTCTCTGACCCCAGATAAGTTTATTAGCATACACAATATTTTGGGGAACACAATACCACCACATTCCTGGATAATATTTTTGTTGCTGACCTAGGTGGAATATTCTAAATTATACACCTATTGTCCTTCATAGCTTTATGTCAACCTGACACAAGCTACAGTCATCTGAAAGAGGAAACCTCAATTTAAAAAAAAAAAGCCTCCATAAGATCCAGCTATAGGGCATTTTCTTAATTAGTGACTAATGGGGGAGGCCCCGCCCACTCTGCGTGGAGCCATCCCTTAGCTGGTGGTCCTGATTTCTATAAGAAAGAAGGGTGAGCAAGGCATGGGGAGTGAGCTAGTAAACAGCACCCTTCCATGGCCTCTGCATCAGACCCTACTCAGGTTCCAGCCCTGTAATCCTGTCCTTTCTTCCTTCAGTGATGAACGACAATGTGAAAATGTAAGCCAAATAAAGCCATCTCTCCTCAACTTGCTTTTTGTCATATTGTTTCATCACAGCAATAGTAACTCTAACTTAAACACTTACTTAGAGTAGGAATTCATGGTATTTTTTGATCCTTTAATCTCTTCTGATATTATAGATAGTTAACAAGAGAAAAGGCCATTTATGTAATCAAAGATTTCCATGACACAAAATCCTTTGGAATGATTAACTATTAAAATGTCTATTTTTGTGGTTATGTTTGATGAAGCATCAAGAGCCATAGGGTATAAAATGTGTGATATAATCATATCAGACTAAAAGTAAGAAATTCAACAAAGTCTGTCTATTGAGATTGTTCTTGTCCTTTGTGGTATTCCTTCCTCTGCAACTGTTACCAGCAGCAAGTGGAGACACACTCAGGGGATATCAGCCATTGTTGCTGATTATTTACTCAGTGGCCCTCACTCAGGAAACGTGTTTATTACTTTTCTCATTGCTGTCATAAAATACCTGCAAGTCAGAATTTAGGGAAGGGTTTATTTTGGCCATAACTCAATAGAATGTTTTCCATGCTGACAAGGAAGACACAGCATGGGGGCAGTAGGATGGTTGGTCACACAGCATGAATAGTCAGCAAACAGAATGAACAGGAATGCAAGCCTGGCTGTGCATCCTCAAGACCCACCTCCAGTGACTCACTGTCTCCAGTAAGGCTCCAACGCCTAAAGATTCCACAAATCTTTCCAAATAGTACCACAAGCTGGGGATTAGTTGATTAAACATGTAAGTATATAGAGAATATTTCACACTCCAACCATAGCAGATCCTCTTCTAAGTTTGAGCTAGTCTCTTTGTTTAGGATGTGGGGGAAAAAAACTCTTCAGATGATACGTTGTGCAAAAAAAAGATGGATTAATAAGGAAAGATGTGAGAAAACTCAAACTATTATGAAGACATATACTCACACAAAAGCATATAGGCAACATTACAAGTTTTTACAGTAAGGCATGTGGGTTTTGAATCATATTATTCAGCAATGAAATCATTTACAACCATGTTTGAAGTTTAAAGCTTAACTTAAAAATATAACCTCTTTCACTTATTTCTCTCTTTTCTTTTTGTACATTCATGTGTTAAGTGTTTTGGAAGAGCATTCTTTAGATTTTTGGGTTGACAAAGGATTGTAAGTCGAGAGAAACCAAAGGGTGTATATATATATATTTTTTTACCTTAAGCAATGGGTTTATTTGAATTTTAACTATTTGTTTTAATCAGCATACTCCTACCTGGATAGGCAATTTTCCTTGACTTCATCAGTTGTGCTGAAGTTCTTGACTCTCACTTATAAACTACACCCCAGGGAGAGTGATTTCTTTCTATTCTTGTATGCTATTAGTGTTCCTTTCTTCTTTTTTTTAGATTATAACAAAATTATAATATTTCTTGCTTATCATGTCTCTCTCCATAAGCTCTTACATACTTCTCCCTGCTCTCCTTCAAATCTATGGTCTCTTTTTTTCACTAATTGTTTCGTATTCATGCATGCATATGTAAATATGCATATTTATATGTGTTCTTTATATAAATTTCAGTATCTGTTCCTAAACACACACATGCATGCAAGTGCATACACACACACATATTCTTAAATATAACCTGTTCTGTCTATATAATGTTACTTGTATATATATTTTCTGGACTGACCATTTGGCACTGGACAACCAATTGGTGTGCTGTTCCCCGAGGAAGACCACCTCTTCAACATGCAGCTTTTCTCAGTTGCCTATAATACTCTGTGTAGAGAGGAGAATATTTCCTTATCCAACAAGTTCATTGATGTGAACATGTTTCCAGCTTACATTTAGGAAGTCATGTTGGTGAGAACTGAAGATTGTAGGTTCTGATATTGTCTGAAATTTTATCCTGTCTCAACATGAGGGTTTTGTGTTCTTGTGATCAAGCAAGTTTTGTCAGTGAATGTCTTCACGGACAGATAACATATAGACACAAGTGAGGGGAGACGGTGAAATACATTCAGGCTTTTATTCATTGATGATGGGTACTGAGCTCAGGGCGTCAAGGATGTTATGAAAACACTTTACTACTGAACTCCATTCGTATTTTCCCATTATGTTTAATGATTTAAGAATATCAATTCTTAAAGTAGATGTAACAAAATTTATGAAAATTTACCATAGAATATAAGAAATAATGGGACCTATTTCAGACATAGATATATTTCTCCTTAAAATACTGATACTTTGATATATAAACAAAAATAATTGCATTGGATGTTCATTGTTTACCAATAAATATAATTTAACTGAAGTATATGTATGAGTAATTTGCCTTCAAGAAGAACTTGATATTCACTAAAACATACTGATATGAAATAATGAATATTAGATAAAAAATTATTAAGCTACTGAGAATTGTTTTTCATTATAGTAATTTATTAATTTCAATTGACATTTCATGTAATTGAATGTACTAGCAATTTATTGGAAACAATTGTTTTTCATTAACATATAATGCATTCTCAAATTATGCAGCAATAATATTCTTTGCCATGTAAATATTTGGTTGACATGGTCACTAAATTCATATTTTTCCTTCTAAGAGGATTTGCATTGTCCTATCTTGTCAAGGAGAAAAATCTCCAATTGCTAGCATTATCACCTGTGCAGAGTACAAAATGAAGACACTATGGAGAATGGAGGAAGCGGTCAATATCTCATTAGTCCTGCTAAATAAGATTTATATTGCCACGCATTCTTGAGCTTCTGTGTATAAATTATGCAGAACCCTTACCCCCAATTCAGAGGCATACTAGCAAATGCTATTCACAAGGTAGGCAAAGAAGTTATCATGTGCTCAGGTTGAAATCAGAGCTCTGAGGGCTAAAAGAAAATTTTAACATTTCAAAACTACAGAGATGGTGAATGCACCTTTTTTGAAACTATACTTTTGAAATTGAATATCTGTTTGTTGTCTTTTTAATGCATGATAAATGGATGGACAGAGAACTGAATGCATTTCAAATTTACTCTCTTTATTCTCTAAAAAATGAAGACAATATTAATACCCTTTTGTTAATATCTTGAACAAGACTCTTTGATACCCTGTACTGAAAACTTTTGGGTATGCAATATAGCTTGAGTGCTGGGTATTAAAATGTTTCTGAGTAAAATAAAAAATATCATACCTTTATAATATCATGGCATAAAGAAGTCTATGAAAACAACAATTACATTAGCTGGATAAACACAAGAGTTGGACATGGTATATATATATTTTAAATACAGACTAATAAAAGTGATTTTCTGGATATTATTTAAACTTGGAAGTTAAAGCAACAGGTTAGTTGAAGTGATTTTTAGCATAGGAGAACATATTTATGCTTCTGTGAAACATTCTGATGGATGCCTATTTTTCTGTATAGTAAGTGGGGGCCATAATTATTCTAATAACCATGAACAAAAAGCAATCCAAGTTATTGATATGTTTGTGTCTGTGTGATTATATGCAGTCCTGTGTTTCTACCTGTACAGGTGGAGGCTGGAAGGAGATACCAGGTGTCCTTGTCTATCAGCATATGTGTTTTACTTTAAGGAATTATGATT
>CABHPQ010141814.1:0-15684 GCA_902168405.1 Peromyscus aztecus | reverse complement strand
ACAGTTGTTCACTTGAGCTGGGTTGAGGAAGATACCCTGTCTTGGAAGGCGGCAGGCTCAATACTATATCACTAAACCTCTGTCTTGAAATCAGAATGTCTAAATTAAATTCTGCCAATTACTGGTTATGTGTCATTGAGCTATAGCTTATCCTACAATGAGAGAAATCAGAAGTTTTATAATGGAGAAGACAGGACAGCAAGAATGTAAAATGATGTATTATACTGAAATAACTTTATATTTAGAGAAAAGTTTTAAACATAGGGGCTTCCAATATTCCCTTCTCCCAGCTTTTCAACACATACAAAGTTTGAAGCTTTATGTGAGAAAGGTTAAGAACAGGAAAAGAGTAAGTGTACAAAAATTTTAATACTTTTAAAATTAGTGACCTAAATTTTTTTGGAGAAGTATATGTTAAATACTAAACCAAGCTCTTCAGTACACACGCAGGTGTGTGTGTGTGTGTGTGTGTGTGTGTGTGTGTGTGTGTGTGCATGCGCGCGCATCTATCATTCTGATTTACAGATAAAGAAGTAGAAGAGTTACCAATTTTCTAGCTCAAGGTAGAGCCAGAATTTGATCCAAAATATTTATCTCTAGCATACTTCCACACCAATATGTTATGATTAGCATGGTCCAGAAATGGAGGCAACCTATTATAGTTACCTCAGGAAAAGTTGTGGGGACAAGGTTTTGATAGTAGAAGCAGAAGACAAGACCAGAGAGGAAATGATAAGTCCTAGACTATGGAAGCTCACCGTGTTAGGGAGGACTTTAAGATCTCAAGATTCCCATATACAGACCCAGAATAACTAACTCTTCTTCAGTGAAGGCAGAAGTTATGAACATAGTGGCCTACCATATCCTCTGTGATTGAGTTATGTGCTGTAGCAAAACTAAAGGAATTCTGCAGATGTAAAGAAGGTCCTTGGGGCTCTCACACTTCCCCATTTCTTAACACCCTCAAACTTTCAGGCCGTTGTCCAGGTTCATCCCTTCCTTTCCTGTCTTCTATTCAGCTTCCACTCTCAGAATTCTATAAAAATCTTGCTTTGCTAGGTGATAACAGGAACTTTACAGGCAGACCAGTGTGATTATATATAATCTTAGAGTGAGTTTTGCTGGTAGCTTTTGGAAGTCAGTCACATAATCTCAGCTTACGGTTGCATGGTAGCAAGTTTCCTAGCACAATGCTTTCACACAGAACATGAGTTCCAATGGTGGGCATTAGGCACTCATCAGATGAGCTTTGCAGACAACCCTGGATCACAGCCAAGAGTGCCAACAGGCATCTGCCCAGCCTTCTAGTTCATGGACATGGGTCATTAAACACAGCTCATGCAAGGCAAAGTGCAAAGGTGCCAGCCTTTGATCATGCATAATGCAACACAGTTAATCTGTGACCAGTGGAACACATGAAACATTAAATGCCTCTGGTTTCTATGATGTTTGATCACTTGGCTACCCCTGGCTTTGACAATAAAGTTAAGTTTCATTATAAAATTTAAGATCTGCTCTGATAAAGTTATCACACAAAAGGCTTCACTTTGAGTACCCTTTTCATTTAATTGCATTCTCACCTTCTGTGGGCCCTAGACATCTTAAACCCTTTCAGGGGTAAGTTGTTATAAGATTGTAACAGTGTCTAATACCGATGGCAATCACATGATACAGCATGAAGCAGTTTCATTCTGTTTAACATGGGACAAATGGAAAAAACTGTCCCCATTGCCGGTTTGCAGACAAGATGTTACATCATTCATCCATCCATCTATTCACTCACTTACTGAGTACAAAGAGTGTTTCAGATATTCAAATTGATTTTACATATATGTAATAGCAGTGCTCACTTTGAGGAGAATCTTTTTAAAAGAGGAACATTAGCTTCAATTCCTTTGTGTTCTAACAACAGCTGAACAAGTTCTTGGCAGTAATGGGACAGGACGGAGGCAAACCAATCCTACTCCCCTCATGGGAGGCAGCGAAAGGAAGTTCCAACCATATATCTAAATACTCCACAGGGTAACGTGCCATCCCTCCTAGTCACTGTCTAGACAAATTAAAGCCACTGGATCACAGTTTCAAACTTCCTTCACTCTTGTGTCATCACAGAAGTTACCACAGGCCATCACATTTATGGTGACATCAGTCAACTGCCTAGTCACTGGAAGTTGGAAGGTTGCTTTTGGTCAAGCTCAACAAGCACATTTAAAAACATCAGCACATCTTGACCAATCATTAAGGAAATGAGAATCATAAATCCAAAGAGTCTGATGGGGCTTCTAACAGATACAGTAATGAGGACTTTTTACATTAAGATGCATGTTATTATGAAGGGACACAGGCAAGTGAAGGCTGAAGCCCATCATCTTGACAAAGTAACACAGAAATCAGGAGGAACTGGATAGATGATAGTTGTAGAGATTGAGAATGCTTTCAAGAGAGAAAATATAGTCCATATATAATTAGTAGGAGGGAAAAGGCTTTTATTTATCTTGTTTTTTTGCTATCTCATAATTTATTTTATATTGCAATATTAGTAATTGAATATTCAATTTAGTTCCTTTGTGATTTAATTAAAATTTGACACCAGAATTAATTTAAAAGAATACCGTGAACCATTTTAAACCAGGCTTTATGCAAGTACATCAGAGACATCATATATAAATAACCCCTTTCCTTAAAATATTTACAAATTTGTTAGAAAATCCAATATTAGCCTGTACAAAAGAGACAAAGTCATCATGTAAACCAATACCTTAAAATACAGAAGCAAGCCAACTATGAGTGACTCCACACCTGAAAGACCAATATTCAGGAATCTGAGGCAGGAAGATTGCCCTGAGTTTAAGGCCAGTCTGGGCTACAAAGTGAGACCCTGTTTCAAAAACAATACAATACAATACAATACAACACATGGTAACATGATACAGAACTAGAAACAAATGTAGCCGAATTAATCCTGAGCAAAGAAACCACTTTACACAGAGTAACTGGTTCTAAAGTATTATTTGCAGTATCATTTTATCCCTGGAGGACAGCAACAAATGATGGACCGTTAAAGTCCTTTCTAGCCCCATAGGCTGACAGTAACCTGTAGCTATAATAAAGCTACATTTCCTAGTGATTTATGAAGTATTTTCAATGACACTATATCATAGGTTCACAAGAGAACATTCTGTATTTGATATTAGTCCTTCTAACAAATGCAGTCAGGGGGATATTAAGGTGCAAAATAAGCTGCCTAGACCCATCTTTGGGATTGGGCTCCCCCTACAGATGTGCCAATTCCTCCTGGACCCTTCTAGAAATCATAGGAACCCAGGGATGTAATACACAACCTCACAGGCACTGTTCTCTTGCTTTCTGGTTGCTTAAGGTGCCTCTTGTTGCTGACAAAATTGGCACAAAGTTCTGCTCCAATCAAAGGTGCCAGATGGATTGCTCAAGGCACAGCTGCCTACATATCCCACTTCTCCTTAGGAAAATATAAAATCTAGTTCACCCTACTGTATTATGCCTGTCATGCTGCTTCAAAAGCTCCCCGAGTAGAGACCCTGCATCCATATTAGTACATTATGCTACACAGACTGCATCGTCGGTGTCTCAAAGAAACTTTAGTAGCGTTACTTTAAATAGTGACCCTATCCTTTGTTGTTTTCTCTTCCTAGGATGCAGACTTGAGCTTCCTAGGAGCCAGGGGGCTAGAAGATCTGAGGGATATGAGTCATATTGCTTTCAGACCTATCCTTCCCAGTGAAGCTGGTAGTCTCCAAAGTGCCTCAACTCCTCCCTTCTTTCAGGTGAGCTGTGTCTTGTGATATTCCTCTGCGGATTCAGGGAATAGACTCTTGATGGGCCCAACCTTCTAATTATGCAGACATGCCCAGACAGCTCTGAATTCTAGGGAGAAAGGAAGGGAGCCTCAAATTGCTCATGTTATTTTCTTTCCACAACTCCTCTGGGATAGGCTGGAAGCCTGTGGCTTCAGCAACTCACTGGACGATTTGGCAGCTCTTATTCTAAACCAAAAACTCAGATGCAGAACATTAACTTAAGTTCACAACGAACAAAAGGTATCATGGCTTAGGAAGAAATATGTGTAACTTGGATGATACAACTTACTGTCTTAGGAATACAATTGTTACAAGACTTTTAGGTATGGGGATTGCAAGGCTTTAAGTCCTGCTTCATTGCTAGCATGACAGCAGATCCGCTCCACAGCCTCTTCTCCACACAGATGCCTGAATCCACCTTTTGGGGGCCTGCTGTTCTGTTTAGTCACATTGCCCTTCTTGAGGTGCCAACAGCTTCTGCCATGGAGTCTCGGCGTATTGCTTATCAGAAAGAGTTCTGCTTGTCTCTGGTTTCCTCACTACAAGTTGTTGGGCTTCTGACAACAAACATCATGCCTCCATTCCTCCCAAACTCCCTTCTCCGCAGAGACAGAGCTAGTCTTCCCAGGGGCAGGGAATGTCTGCCCAGAGACTTGGCCCAAACTTCTCTCACAGTACTCTTCCCATTGTTCAGTGATCCTTTCTATTACCAACTGTCCTACAAGGACCCTGCAAACCCATCTGTGTCTTCTACATGTCTGAATTCTAATTCTAACCTAGTTACAACCCTTTCCTGTAAGGATCTGGGTACCACAGAAAGAATCAGGTTTGAAATGCTGGGAAAAATTACACAGATGAGAATAACTCACAGACCTCTCTGTGGGAGTGGAGAAACCCCACAACACACTGTGACAGGAGCCTGCATTGCCAGGACATGCAGAGGAACTTTAGGCTGATGACATGCCCAAGCTTCCTATTCCAGGGGCCACTCAATATGGTTTGACTTCTGTCGATGAATTACTCAGCTGGGTGTGTTGATTCAGGCCTACAATCCCAGCACAAGAGAATGCTGAGTTTGAGGCCACCCTTATCTACATAGCAAGATTCTATTTTTAAAAAGGTAATTATTTAATAGAACTGAGCAGAAATCAGGTGAAATCAGTACAACAAAAAATGTTATTACATAATAGCAGTTATTAAGGTGGGTCCAGAGTGGTAGCTAATGTTTTCATTATTCTAAAAAAGCACCCTCATTAAGAGAATTCATAAGGAATGGGATAAAACATATATCTTCAATATTTAATATTCAGCTTCATCAATTAGCTAAAATGCTTGTAATTCACTTATAGGTTCAAAAGTTTGAGGTGTTTCATGTTGTTGGTTTGGGTTATTTGTTTTCAGACAGGGTCTCGCTATGTAGCTCTGGTTGGCCTGGAACTCACTATGTAGGCCAGGCTGGCCCACAGCCTACAGATCACAGTGACCTACCTGCCTCTACTTTCCAAGTGCTAGGATTAAAGGCATGTGGCCACCATAGCAGGCTCAACAGTATGAGTCTGTAGATGTCTCAATCAATGACAATCTGGAAGAATGGTTAGGGGTGTGTGTGTGTGTGTGTGTGTTTGTGTGTACATATATACATACATACACACATCTATAAACACACACTAAACTTATTTAAAGCTTAATACCTATGTCTTAGCTAGGGTTTCTTTTCACAAGACACCATGATCACAGCAACTTTTATAAAGGAAAACATTTAATTGGGGCTGGCTTACAGTTTCAGAGGTTTAGTCCATTATCATCATGTCGGGAAGCATGGCAGCATGCAGACATGCTGCTGGAAAGGTAGCTAATAGTTCTATATCTGGATCATCAGGAATAAAGAGAGTGAGCCACTGGGCCTGGCTTGAGCTTCTGAAGCCTCAAAGACCAACACCAGTGGCACACTTCCTCCAACAAGGCCAAACCTACTCCAACAAGGCCATACCTACTCCAACAAGGCCATACCTACTCCAACAAGGCCATACCTACTCCAACAAGACCACATGTCCTAATCTTTTCAAATAGTGCCATTCCCTAGAGCCTATGGGGGCTATTTTCATTCAAACTACCACAACCCACTTATTTTTTTCTTTTCGAATTTTTAGTAGCTTTTGCTTTAAAAAAATACCCTTGGTTCTTTTTTTTTTTTTAGATTTATTTATTTATTATGGATACAGTGTCCTGCCTGCATATATGCCTGCATGCCAGAAGAGGGCACCAGATCTCATTATTGATAGTTGTGAGCCACTATGTGGTTGCTGGGAATTGAACTCAGGACCTCTGGAAGAGTAGTAGCTAGTGCTCTTAACTTCTGAGCCATTTCTCCAGCCCAAGTAGCTTTGACTTTTAACCATGATGCTAATTCTGCTATTTCTATCATCTTTGGAATTATTTAAATGGCTTTGCAAGGCTAACACCACAAACTGCCATCTTGCTTTAACTCTTGTGTTCTGAATCCAAGAACAGAAAAGAGACAAACCATTTATTATAGACGGTGTTGTCCTCACAGAACAACACAACCACAGTACAGAAAAGACATTCATGGCCACAAACAGCCTGAACCTCTGAAGCATATCCCTTTTCCAAAACCAAAAGTGAATGAGTGAAATACCCATCACTTATTGTGTATGGAAACTGACCTTATAATACAAAGTATTTATTGGTAGATTGATCATATACTGATCAGCTATTCTTAATTTGAGCTAACTGGGTAAGATAGATTTAATTCTATGTTCTTAAAAAAGAAAAAAGCACACACAACAATACCAATTATTGTTGAGAACATGAGCTCCAGTCTCTAAAAAAACAGTTAATTTCTTTTTGAATCTATGGACCAAAAACTACACAAGAAGGTCTTCTAATTATTTACTTTTTTTCTGTGTGAACTCTTGACAATTAAAGAAACAGTCAACCTGATTCAACATAGAGCTATAAAATATGAAAAGGGAGGAAACACTACAGTAGTCACTTACCACCAAGATGACCATTGTTTTGTGATATATATATACATATATATATATATGTATATATATGTATATGCCCATGCCCTGCTCTTCCATCTTTGTATTCACTCTGCAGTCATCTAAATACTATTCTGTCTTTCCACATCTAATCACTGATATTTTAGGGAGGAACTTTAGCTACCATTTCTACTTGGCCAGCACCCCCTAATCACAGCTCTTACCGCCTACTTATAAGCAGATCATTCTACTGAAATGGCTTCCTCTAAGGCAATTACAAACGAGTCTTTTCTTGGTCTTCATGCTGCAGGCAGTTCACCTGCATCACCAAGTCTCCCACTCCTCAGGTTTCCATGGCTGAGCCCTGGAGGGCAGACCTTGCAGCCCATAACCAGCAGCTTGCTGGTTCCCTTACACTTGGTCTTTTGCTTAGTTACTTCAGAAAGTCAGGTCAGGCTATCTACTGCTCCTACCACATGGTCCTCCTTTTGAAGTGTTCTTCAGTGGAGAAGAGAGGAATGAGAAATATCAGAGAGACCTGGCCAACAAGAAGAAAGACAGAGACACAGGATAGTCTCAGGAGGGCCTGGATCAATATCCAACAGCCTCGTCCTTTATTGAAAAGGGCTTTTTATAATACGCCAAGAGGAGAGGCAAAAGACTTCCCCCTTCCAAGATTAAAGCACACTGTTCAGCCAAGTGTTGACCCTTCCAAACACCTGGTAAACATGCCCATGAACAAATCATCTTGTTATGTAGCCCTGTTGGGTAAAGCAAGCCCAGATTCTCTGACCCTGAGTATATTCTCACTAGGAAGCCTCTGTGGGCTCCCACAGTCCTCTCCTTTTGGCCCCTTCTTCAGGTTCCAGTGACAACTCCATTCCCTGTTTGTCTCACTCTACCCTGAGCCTGGAGGTGTCTGTTCCCTGTTGGAACTCTGTCGAATCCAAGAGCCCCTCTAGACTGCCCTCTTGGTTAGGTTCTGATTTTGTTCTGTTCTCATCAATTTTACCACCAAATATACTCCCTTTAGGGCATTGCCTCCATGGCTCTCCAGATACTTGCCTTTTTTTTGACAAGTACTATATTCTCAGTGCTGAGTTTCCTGCTTCATTAGAAGGCACAGGAAAACACAAAAAGTGTGTTTCCACTATAATCCTACCCCTACACATCACATATACGATATATGATTTTTAT
Source organism: Peromyscus aztecus (assembly GCA_902168405.1). Lineage (NCBI taxonomy): Eukaryota > Metazoa > Chordata > Mammalia > Rodentia > Cricetidae > Peromyscus > Peromyscus aztecus. The sequence continues at coordinate 7,646 of CABHPQ010141814.1, read as the reverse complement.
TAAAGAAATAAAAGTGCAATTTCTAGAAGAAACACAGGGGGTACCCTTCAAGAGTTTGGGTTACCTACAGACTTTTAAAATAGAACAGCAAAAGCATAGGAGCTAACTAAATATCAACAGATGGGACCATATGAGAAGAAAGAGTTTCTGTACAGCAAAGAAAACAACAGCAGATCAAGTACACAGTCTATAGAACAGGAGAAAACCTTTGCTAGCTACACTTAAGCAAGGGACTTAATTAACAAGGGACTAGAATTTACAAAGAACTGCAGAAATTAAACACCAAGGAAATAAAACTGCCAATCAAAAAAGGCAGATGATCTGAATAAACACTTATCAAAAAGAAGCAGAAATGGCCAATAAGTCTTTTAAAAGTGTTCAATATCCCTAGCCATTGGGCAAATACAAAATAGAACTACTCTGAAATACCACCTCACATGAGTCAGAATGGCTATCATCAATACATTTAATAACATACAGAGAGAAAGAAACCCTTATTCACTGTTGGTGGGGAGTAAATACAACCACTGTGGGAATCAGTTTGGAGATTTCTCAAAACTTAAAAATAGAACTACCATATGGTCCATTTTTTCTTACTCCTGGGCATATATCCAGAGAACTCTATACACTACCATTGAGATGCTTACATGTTTATTGGTTCACTATTCACTATAGCAAAGAACTGGAATCAACATAGTTGTCCATCAGCATATGAATGGATAGTGAACGTTTAGTATATGTGACTGGAGAGATGGCTCATCCGTTAAGAGCCTTGTTCTTGTGGAGGACCTTGGTTCAACGCCAAGCACCCACACGGAGGCTCACAACCATACACAACTCCAGTTTCAGGGCATCCCATGCTCTCTTCTGACTTCCATGGGTACCAGGCACTCACATGGGGCACAGACATATCTGTGAGGAAAAACACTCATACACATAAAATGAAATAAATCTTAAAAAAGAAAATTTGGTGCATATCTGTGCATGCGTGCGCGCGTGCGTGCACACACATACACACACACATACACACACACACACACACACACACACACACACACACACACACTACTCATCTCTAAAGAAAAATAAAAGCACAAAATGTTCAGGAAAATGAATGAACTGAGAATATATAGTATTAAGCAAAGTCACACAATCTCAGAAAGGAAAGAAGCATGTTCTCCCTCATATGCAGAATCTAGCCAACAAGATATGTGTATATATAAACATATGTTAATGTGGGCACAGTATTGTATTTCAAAAAGAGTAAAAGGCTAGACATTAGGGGATGAAGAGAGACTGAATGCAGGCAATAAATATGAGTTATGAAGTAGGATATAAAGCTAATCATTTTTGTAGTTCTAATGCTGTCATGGATTTTTCAATTTTGGTGGTAGAGAAGTACATAAAATATATTAGATATGGAAAATATAAAAACACAGTATGAAGCTCTTTCAGTATGAAGATTCCCTTTCAAATGGCCACTTTAACTGTATAGAAGTTCATTGAGATATATAGTTTGGGAGTCTGGTTAATTTTGGTGTTTGATTTTTTTCCCCCAATTTTTAAAATAATGATGCATAAGATAAATTGTAAAACATTTTAAAAAGAAAAAATAAATTAAAAATGAGTAGACCTGGCATTGGAGAAATAGCTCAGTAAGTAAGACAGCTTGCTGTGTAAGCATGAGAACCTGAGTTCAAATCCCAAGAACCCACATGAAACACTGGGTGGCTACATTTGTGCCTATAACCCCAGCACTCTGGTGGTCAGAGACAGGGAGATCACTGAGGCTTGCTGGCTACCAGCCTGGCTCCAAACAAATTCAGTGAGAAACCTTGTCTCAAGAGAATAAGGTGGACAGAGAAGAACACTTAGTATATTTTGGCCTGTGCATGGGCATGGGCATACACCAACACACACAGAGACAGTGCTGTGGGATGTTCTATATGCTCTGAATGTGTTGCTCTGATTGGTTAATAAATAAAGTGCTGATTGGCCAGTAGCCAGGCAGGAAGTATAGGTGGGACAAAGAGAGAGGAGAATTCTGGGAGGTGGAAGGCTGAGTCAGGAGACGCTGCCAGCTGCCACCACCATGAGTAGCAGGATGTAAAGTACTAGTAAGCCACAAGCCACGTGGCAACTTATAGATTAATAGAAATGGGTTAATTTAAGATATAAGAACTAGATAGCAAGAAGTCTGAGCCACACAGCCATACAGTTTATAAGTAATATAAGTCTCTGTGTGTTTGCTTGGGTCCGAGCGGCTGCAGGACTGGTGGGTGAGAGAGATTTGTCCTGACCATGGGCCAGGCAGGACCAGGAAAACATCAGCTACAAGGCACATACAAACACAAGTAAAAATAATAAATAAAATGGTTAAAATAATTCTTTCAAAATTATAAAAGTGACATATACCCCACATCTAGGGAAGTAGTGTAAAAATATGTGAAGTAGAAAAGTGAATGCTCCCACATACCCAGTTCTTACACATTGCTTTCCAGTGTATTACTCACTTGCAACTGTTTTGCCCTTTGAATGTTAACAGTCTGATCAATCTTTCTTTGTTTCTGTGATATTCACACACACACACCAAATACACATATTTGCACATGGGAAGAAGTGATGGTAGTTTTACAAGAAACAAGAACATTCTACGTATTATTTTGTCACTTGTTAGAAATCTATATTGATACTTTAGATAGCTTCATAACATTACAGAAGAAAAATGTGTTATAATATATTGAAACATGTTTCCATTGATGGACATTCAGTTTTTTTTCTAGATGTTTTGAAAATATAAAAATTGCAACAAGGCCAGCAAGATGCTTAGCAAGTAAAGTGTCTGCCATGCAAGTCTGATGACCTAAAGTCAATCCCTGGAGCCCACATAAAGGTAGAAGCAGAGAACTGACACCACAAAGCAGTGCTCTGACCTCCATGCCTGCACACCACCTCCATCACACACATGTACACAAATAACAGTCATAATAATGACAATAAAAATTTAAATTGCTACAGTAAATTACCTGTATACACATAGTCATACTGGCATATACATTCATTTAAGCTAAGTTCTTAGAAGTAGAGTCACTAGGTCATACCTACATATAATTTTAATGATGACCCTTTGATATCTCCTGTTAATTCAGTTATTATATTCTCGATATAATAAGGTATATACAATTTCTGTATAATCTCTCTATTCTATTTACAATTACAGTTAACTTTCTATGTACTACATAATTTCTGAAGTTAGCTAAATATGTGACTATATATCTATTAATGTTTGGTACTTTCTTAAATTTCATCAAATTACATCAAACCTCAATGTTTAAATGCAAAGAATTTATATCTACTCCACATAATATAAACCCAGAGAGAAACCAAAGTTTTGACAGAAGAATTAGATGCAATATACCCTTTTACATGAATGCCTCTCAATTTTAAATGAGCCGACATTAATTACATCTTTTATGAGAACAAGAATTGGTCAAATGATTTCAAAATTCAGAAATTCTATGTTTGAGGCATGTGCTTCCATCACATCTAAGACTAACTCCAAACACACTAACTCCACAGACCAAAAATCATGTTTGCTGGACAACACAAAGAAGACTAGATATTCTCTCAGTGTGGTGAGTCAACTGTCATGTGATGCTTGTGTCATTAAAAAAGGTTCATTTTTAGATCAAGATAAATGAAAACAGAAAATACAAAAAGGATTCCAATGTTAAGCCCCCCAAACACTGTTATGTAGGTTAGCACATCTAAAAATCTCTCCAAGTTAATTTAAGGAAATAACATTTCTCAAAGGCTTGGCAACATTCAGTCACCTCTATCACCAAAGTAAAGTCCTGTAAACCAGTATAAAGTGGTTAGTAGAGGAGTCTATGAGAAGAAAACTCTGCACTCTTTTCATATTTAGTATATACTCTGCTTGATCATATTGTTGACATGTAAGAAACTCCTGTGTACAGGGCATGGGATGAAAAGTTAGAAAATTTATAAAGCCAGCAGGAGATGACTCAATGGCCTTTGTGATACCTTAATCTTATGCCCTGCATGGCTGGAAATGGCACTGGATTTAACTGCTAGGTCTTGTAACATGTGGATTTCACTTTCTACACAGAATTGACTACTTGCCTATAACTCTAGAGTCTTCCAACTAGAAACAGGTCTTTCGATCAAAAAGAAATGAAAACAGAAAACCTGAAATAATCCAAACACTGAACCCCGAGGAGTTAATCTCTTACCTGAGTAATTAACGAGGACTTTCAATTATCTTGCTCTCATCACTTCAGTGAAAAAAACCCCTAGTTGTTATTTCCAGAGGAAATCCATGTCCACAGACCATAAACTCAATCTAGTTAATAGCTAACTTGGGGAAAAGGTGGGAGTTGGAGTCAGATGAAGGACCACTGTAGGGTGATGGTAAATGAGTTACCTCCAGACAGCCAGCTGCTACTGTCTGAGGCCTCTACTGAGACTGAGTGAGAGGAGATGTGAAAAGCAAGACAGAAGCAGCCAGAAAGATAAAATTCTCCCTAGCTGAACTCACTGCAGGAGTAACTAAAAAATGACAAGGACTCTGGCTAAAGAAGGGAAAGCAAAGAGAAGAAAAGGTACAAAAAGATACAGATCAAAGGTGCTAGCTAGAACTCTTACTCCTCCATGCTTCTCAAGAAGAAGCCAGTAAGATAGGGTTTGAGTATCTTGGGACAAAGTCTAAGAGATTCCATCTAAGACAGAAACCAAGGTCTCTCCCACTCCTATTCTCCTCCCACTTTCCAACCCCTTACATAAGATTAGATGCACAGGAGGTCTCTATAAAAAAATCTTGTGATTTTTATAATTGGTTCCTAAAAGTACTACTTGAGATTTCAGTGGAAGGCTGGGCCAAAGTAAAAACAGTGCTCATGAACAACTACAAGGAGAAACCACATGGAAAACAGAACTTGTCCCTCAATGGGTTCACAGTCAATAGAAACTGAATGTCTTCTTACGTGCTTACAAACAACTAAGTTTAATCCAGACAGGATGTGGCTTTTATAACATAAGAAAACTGCAATAAATGACAAGATAACCCTAAACTAAGGGACAAAATTCTTACAAAATACCAAATATGTTCAATGTAGAGATTCTGGATGAGGAGTACATAGAACCCTAGAATCTGATGCAATTTCTAAATCTTAGTTTCTTTTCCTGTTGTCGTGATCAGACACCCTGACAAAAGCAACTTAAGGGAGAAAGGTTCATTTTGGCTCAGAGTTCATTATGGCTGGCAAGCCAAAGCAGCCGGAACTTAAAGCAGTTGGTTGTACTGCCTCCACAACCACGAGCAGAGAGAAATGAATGAATATATGCTGGTGCTCAGATCACTTTATCCATTTCATATCGTCCAGTATTCCCTGCCAAGGGAATGTTTCCAACTACAGTTAAGATAGACCTTCCCACCCCAATAAACATAATCAAGATACTGTCCACAGGCATACCAAAAGGCCCATCTCCCAGGTGACTGCAGACTGTCAAGTTGACATCAACACTATTCATAACAGGACCTCCAGAGTTAAGGCAACAATTCTTCACTCTGCTTCCTCCTCTAACTCCACTGAGCTGGCTTGTCAAGGGATTCCAAGTTGCCAGCATCCATGCTGAGAAAGTATTTTCATTATTAGGGTTTTGCTGTGCATGATATGAATTTTAGAATTCTATGACTTTCCTACTGGGACAGAAAGTGGCAAGTTTTACCAAACTAAGATTGACATATTGAATAAAGGAGATGGAAAAAGTATTGACCACATTTTAAAGAAACACCTCCCTGCATCAGGGATGTAGAGAAATTTATGAACTGTCACAAACTCAAGAGGAACTGAAAGCTTCTGGCAATGCTTCTTTGCTAAATCAATATTTTTATCTCAAAATTTCACATGAGTTCTCTATAAATAAAATTCCAACATCCTCTAAGAGATCATATATCATATTACAAGCTATTTTCTAACCTAAGACGCTGACCATATGCTGCTGAGGAACTGATCACCTGCACAAGAGCATACAAAACCCTGAATGTCTGAGTACACTGGCTTGGAAAATGCCAAGGATACAGGATTAGTATTCATGACTGAACACTCAAAATTATTTTTCATGTAAAAATTTAAATGACATCAAGCATACTAGTCAGAGGAGCTCATTAGTGCCTTTATGCATGAAAAATGGCATTGTTACTCTAGTCACGGTAGTAACCTATCAATAAAACATACTTAACATTCAATAGCTGCACTGTGCTTGTTTGAGTGACGACATAGAAAAGAGAATGAAAGAAAACTTGACCAAGTTCCTTCTTCCAAAAAAGAAAATTGTGTCTTCTTTTCAGAGCTAAGGTTTCACTGTCAAGTCCAGCTGGCTTTAAAGTTTCCCTGTAGCCCAGGCTGGCCTTAAATTCTCTCTGTAGCCAGGGCCAGCCTTAAACTGGTGATCCCCTTACCCCAGCCTTCCAACTGCTAGAATACAGACATGGACCAGCACACTATGCACCCAAATATCTTCATATTAGATTGAATGCTTCCTTTCTGGTAACAAAAGTATTTTTGTCATAAATCATGGCACTTACAAAAATATATAAAACAGAACAAAACCTAAGTAGCTACTGACATGTGAATACAAACAGCATGCTTTTGTCCTTTTGCTTAGAGACTCCCTAGAATGACATCAATAGCATCCACCAGTAGAATTTAGGTCAATGGGCCAATTACTCAATGCTGACATCAAAGGCAGAGACAAGCTTCTGCTTCTCTGCCTGTTTCTTTTTGACTCTCAGTGTTAAGCAATCTCGGAAGCAACTTTATGTGCCACAAATAAATAAATAAATAAATAAATAAATAAATAAATAAATAATAAACACACAAGCAAATCTCAAAAGCTTATACGAAAAGTATTACTTCTAGAAAAAAATCGCACTTTTAGTTCTCTGGATCAACAGCATCTTTATCATTCCCACACCCCTGACACAAATCTCAGTTTTCTTGCTACCAAGTGAATGAACAGCCCTAAGAATATTAGTTCATTGTTAATTAGCTAGTCTCTTAACAGCAGAAACCGACCAATTGTATTTGAATCTCCCAAACACAGATGGAAACAGCTTAAACAGAGGCTAACCTGCTGGTGGCTGGTGCTGGGGTGGAGCTGTGATCTTCTCTGGCCTCAAGCTTTTTTCTGAAGGTTCCTCAGATACCAGCCAAGTTTGGCTTGCTCTGAGGGAAGTCGGGCTGCCTCCTTTGGTCTCCGTGACCTTCGTAGAAGATGATGGCTCCAAGGTGACAGCAGAGGGGAACCCGGAGGAGACACCGCTCTTCCTACCAGGGCACTCATTAAAAGCAGCTTCCCCTTCACTAGGCAGTGGAGGGAGCAGGAGGATTCTGTGGTGTTGCTGAGGGCTGGGGCACCTTGGAGACAGAGGCGAGGGAACAGGTGACAGCCGTTTGTGTGCGCTGGACTGAGGCGATGAATTATTAAATACCATGCCGCGAGCTGTTGGTGTTTGGGGGGCTGGCTTCCTCTCATCACATTTGGGTTGTGGGGACTCAGGACCTACAGTGTGGGGCAGATCCAGAAGCAAGAATTTATGGCCACTCTTAGGTAGCCCAGCCTTC
>CABHPQ010141813.1:0-11965 GCA_902168405.1 Peromyscus aztecus | reverse complement strand
CTGAAGGCATTGTACTCGAGCCTGAGCCCCTGAAACGGCAATCCTTTGCAGCTGTATGGCTAGGCAGTGCTTGATTCAAGTTTGGTATTTGCCCCAGACTGTACGGGTCAGCTTAACAGTAACCATAGACACAAAGAAAGAACAGCACACACAGAAACTGGGGCTCTAAGTGTGTCTGAGTTTGTGGGTACGGAAATGGATTTTTATTTGTCTGGGATGCTGCGGGTGTGTGTGTGTGTGTGTGTGTGTGTGTGTGTGTGTGTGTGTAGCATGTAAAATTCACGGACAACTGTGAACTTCCTTGAAAAAGAATGGTATTAAGATTTGCAGATTATTTCTTAGGTGTGGAAAAACTGAAGGAACATGCCCACAGATGGATTACTCCCACCCCAACCCCACAAAGGACAGTAAAAGTAACAGTTACCAGTAAGCTCCATTCAGAGAGTGAGGGAGTCTACAGTGTCTCCAAGATGTCAGTGTGCTTCAAAGATGAGAAGAAATTCATTTAGAGACTGTTTCTCTACAGAGGTTGTCTCTCCAGAATGCTCCACCTGACGTCCAGAGCTATTTTTAGCTCTTAATGTGAAATGCAAGGATTGAGATTCACGTGGGTTACAAACAGAGCTTGGGTTGGGGCCACCAGACAATAGACAATTCTGATAAAAATCTTATCTGAAAAAGAGAACTCCTGCTAGATTTTGCATTATAGATACAGTTTTATTACTTTGAAAACAGTCTTCTGGAGTGGGGGGTGGGTAGCCTAGTGATACAACACTTGTTTAGCATGAGTGAGAAAGGAGTTCCAACAAATACACACACACACACACACACACACACACACACACACACACACACACCTTTCCTTTTAAAAAGGCAAAATTGCCAGGTGGTGATGGCACACATCTTTAATCCCAGCACTGGGGAGGCAGAGGCAGGCCAGGCGGATCTCTGTGAGTTCGAGGCCAGCCTGGTCTACAGAGTGAGTTCCAGGACAGCCAGGACTACACAGAGAAACTCTGTCTCGACAACCCCTACACACCCAGAAAAGGGCAAAATTGTCTTGTTTTCCTCTCTGTATATTAGAGCCTCCCCAAAGGCCACATCTGAGTTGCATTCCCTTCCTATCCCTGCCTGCCAGAGTTCAAGATCTTGAATGCGTTCAATTTAACATCTTCCTGCTGCTGACCAAGACCTCGTCTCCAATTCCCAGGGCGCAGAATGACAAATGGTTGTGGCTGACATTTGTCTATCCCCAGCAGCCTTCTAGTGTGGGAATGCCATTTCCTCAAACAACAATATTCATGGGGGGAACGAGGAGCCAGCGGTCAACAGACAATCCCCTCATAGTCCCGCTCTGTCCAGCCTAAGCTCACTTGAAATCTTTCCAAGTTCTTTCTGACAATATACTCAACAGGTTGTTGGTTCCAGGAACTACATATATACAGCCCATGTCTTCATGGATGCTCGGTCATAGTACAAGAACTCTCAGTGGATTTCTAGGGGAGGTAAAACAGGCATGTAAACCCTCTCTAAATTATGGTGAAGTAGTTAAAGCATGCTGAGTAAGCAAACCATTTTGGCATCTACAAAAAACTGAAGCCGATGCTTGAGGTGTGGCTCTGTGGTTGAGTGCTTGCTTAGGTTAAGTTCTGGGTTAAGTCTCCAGGGGGATGTGGGGGTACCTAGTCACAGAATGAGATTGCAGCATGTGATCTCTGACAATTTGGGTCCACTTCAAAAGCAATAGCAACTGCATGTGGTTAAACCAGTAGTTCACCACAATTGTAACTGTGCCTGAAGTGACACTATCACGTTCTCGAGTCATCATGAAAACGCTGTAATTATTAGTCCAACCTTACAGATGAGAGGCTGAGTAACCTGCCAATCATTCTACAGCATGCAATGGAACAGGAGGGAACGGGCAGGTCTACCTTTTGGGAGATGACCCCCCAAAGCCCACACTTCAGCCACTACCCTCTGTGATGGAGAATTTGAAATTTACTAGTGACTCCACACAACCTACGACATGCCTCAGTTTCTTTTGCTCTGAAATGGACACCTATCTGATTTGGAGATTGGAGCTGATAACATCATAACCCACTCAGCATACTGCCTGGTCCTTGGGAAGAGCCCGGGGTTCCCTGCTTTCGTCACAACCTGAAGTGAGGCAGCAGAGGTCTGGCGGCGATGCTGCTGAGGTTCTGATACAGTCTGTGTGTCCCTCAGGGCTTGTGTGTTAGCCATTCTGTTTTCAGTGTGATGATCCTGGTGGGTGGTGTCGCCTTTAGGAAGACTCTAACGATCTAAAGCAATGGACTGACCACTGGGAACCCTGCCTGGAAAAGCATTAATTAAAAGCATCAACGTGGTTCTCCTGGGACCCTGGCTAGTTCTGAAGATGGCATTTATAAAAGAGCAATAATATATATACAAGTATATCTATACATGTACATATGTATATATATAAATGCACATATACTTTTCAAATACATACACATAATTTTAAAAAATAATTTTTAGGCTCGGTATGGTGGCACACACCTTTAATTCCAGCACTTGGGAGGGAGAACCGTGTGGACCTCTATGAGCTCAAGGTCAGCCTGGTCTCCATAGCAAGTTCCAGGCCAGCCAGGGCTACAAAGTGAGACACTCTCAAAAAAATTACTGTTTCTAGGTTAATAAACAGAATAATGGGCTTCACCAAGGCATCTTCATGCATACATGTCACATACTTTGTTCTCATTCATTCCCCTGCTCCATTCCCCTCCCCATAGCCCCTTCCCCACCCCAGCTGGCTCCTCTTCTCTCCCTGGTTAGTCCCCTTTCTTCTTTCCTAGTGCAGTACACAACTCACTTTATAAAGTACCCAGGCTCGTGTATTTTGTTACAGCAATGGAAAGTTGTGAAATACAGACTCCCCTCACAGTCAGTGCAGACCACTTTGATGCAGAAAAGCTCCTCATTCTGGAATGTCTATGAATCCTCTTCATTGAGCAGAGGAACCAGACACACAAGACTGCTTTCCTGCCCACTGCCCACTGCTCAGATCAACCCTGCTCGCAGCTCGGTCTCGTCCCCCAGTTTCTCACTTCAGAGTTCCACTGCGCATCAGGAATGTTTTCACAACCATCTTGCCTTCCCATTTCCTTGCCCAGCTCCTATGGCAGTCAGTGAGGTCACCTTTGTTTGAAGGGGTATTGACGTCTACTCGGGAAGGAAGCAACACCGTGGAACCTTCTGATCCGAAGGGAGGAGGCTTGCCTGTCTCTTCCTCTTCTGCCATTGATTGGCAGAACAAGAGGAACAAGTCACTTGAACAAGTTACTTACCATGTCACACTATGCCTCATCCTTGGAGGATCCTGGTCCAGACCATCACCATGCACCCTTGATACTTGTGAAGAAGGAATTGAAGATAATATACTAGATGGGATTTTGACAGAATGTGATGTTTTTATTTTTCCTTTTCTCCAAGAGCTAGGAGCCCCTTGATGCTGGCACATCCTGTTTTCCTCTGAGTACCTTTTCAAAACAAACCCAGTGATGGGGGGTTTCATGTTACCCTGCTGATGAGCTGCAGCCCGTGATGGACAGCCTCAGTCAGCGGGATTTTCCTTAATGGTTTGCACATGTCCTCTCGAGGATGCTTGTTTGGGACTAGAGATGGATGTCTGTGGTGGGAAAGCTGCACCAAACACACGAGACTGGGTTCTTTCTACTCACTGGCTGCCCTTAACACTCTCACTTTTCCCTGGGAGTGGGTGACAGAGGGATTTTGTAGGTAAGGTGGACCTGGATGCCTGTGAGTCCTCCTTACTGAATAGTCATGACATAGTTTCAAAGCCCAAAGAGCCCTTCCCTCTGCAGGTTTTTGAAAATGAGAAGTTTGTCCTTAATACTCTCGGGAGGAATGTAAGGAATTTTATGAATGGAGGAGACAGAAGGGGCCTCTTGGCGTCTGACCTGCTTTTCTTTTCCTAGACCACTGGCCAACTTCCAGCATGCTGTGCGCTGTGCACGTGTAACTGGGCATACTGTATGTGCCATCTGTTGCCTCTCTCACAAGCATGTCTGCTCCATGAGGACAAGCAAGCTTGCTTTTTTTAAACACCGTTGAGTCCCAAGTACATTTAACAATGGCTGGCATAAATTAGATTCGTAGTCAGTAAATTAAACTTTATAAAATCATGTAAAAGATTCAGAAGAAATGGTACTTTTCACATCTTCTAGAATTCACAGTGCATTGTGTGTGTATGTATGTATATATATGTGTGTGCATGCATATATGTGTTTGTGTGGGTGTGTGCATGTGGACGATCATGCATGTGCATGTGTATGCACGTAGAGGCAAGAAGTCTACATCCAGTATCTTCCTTGATTACTCTTTGCCTTCCTCTTTTTAAAATCATGTCTATGTGTGATTTATTTGGGAGCTGGGTGGTGGACCCTCAAAAGAGTACAGAGTGAAAAGAGTAAAATAACAACCAACAACATGATCGTGAGAGAGGCCATGACCACAGGGCTGATGATGCGCGGCTGAGAAAAATCTTCAGGGAAAACCATAGGGACTTTCAGAATTAGTTTGGTTCAACTCCGTGAATGCCCACATGCATGCCCCAGGCTGAAAGAGAACTGAGCAGTGAGTTGAGACAGGAACCTGATGAGTTCCCTTCGTTTTTCCCAGTCCATTTTCCTTTAACATCATAGGACACTGGATTTGTTGGAGAACTCCAGAGTGTCTGAAGGAGTCAGATTTTCCAGGATGCTCTGGGGGAGTGAACCCTTTGGTAAACAAGCCAATGCGACTGTGCACTTGGGTGAACGTTTTTTTATGTCAGTCTCATGGCCCCGCAACACTAACAAGGTTGATGAGATAAAGTGCAGATGCTGGGTAAGTCCAAAGAGTCACTCCTTCCCTGTCTAATAATTATAGGACACACACTGCTGATAGCACAGAAATCAAAAGGCGTATGTCTCACTGCTGACGGAAGTGATCACAGCCTGTTGACTCTTTAGTTTCATTTTGCCTCGAGGCTACTGGCCCAAAGTAACCATATCTTCCCTGTTCTTTCCTCTCTCTTCATAATCTGCAATTCTTTGGGAAAACCAAGGAACTCTCCTCACAAGATGTTAGCGGCCAGAGGGTAGCAAGCAAAGGCTCTGAATTGTTATCCCATCACAGTCCCAACAACCCAGGTGGGAAAGCCGGGTCACAGTTAGTGCAGGGAACTGGGGTAAAGGGGTTACACTCAGGTTCACAACTTAGTGCTGTGGATGAAAGGCTGTGGAGGAACTGCATCCTGGAACGAGGCTATAACATCACAAAGATAAGCAAGGTGTAGAGAACAGAACACATTCGTCCCTCTGAGACATGTTCTTAGCCATTCACAGGATACTCAATACACATCAAAAGACATGAAGTACTACACAGAACTTTGGGCTCTGTTTGTTTTGAGACAGGGTCTCCCATAACCTAGGCTGGCCTCAAACTCACTCTACAGCTGATGAGGGCCTTGAACTTCTGATCCATTGCTTCTGCCTCCAAGCGCTGCCAATACAAGTGCTACCATACCCAGTTTGTGTGATGCTGGGGACTAAGACCACAGCTTTGGACTAGATAAGGACTCTACTAACTAAGCCATGTATCCAATCCCGAATTTTGTTTTTAACACTATCAATAATTCTACATAGGAATAACAATAATAATAATTATTATTATAATTATTATTATTTTATACTCATTTTACAACTGAACAGTCTCAGACACAGAGCAATGAAAATTTACCCAAGCTGGGTGGTGGTGGCTCACGCCTTTAATCCTAGCACTCGGGAGGCAGAGCCAGGCGGATCTCTGTGAGTTCGAGGCCAGCCTGGTCTACAGAGCGAGATCCAGGAAAGGCACAAAGCTACACAGAGAAACCCTGTCTCGAAAAACCAAAAAAAAAAAAAAAAAAAAAAAAAAAGAAAGAAAGAAAGAAAAGAAAAAGAAAAGAAAATTTGCCCAAGGTCCCCAGACTAACAAAGAGTACCAACAGCACTTGAAGCTGGGCAGCCTGATTTCAGACTATATGTTCTTAAACACAAATGCCTGGGCAGCCTGATTTCAGACTATATGCTTTTGAACACAAATGCACATGTTGGATATGCTCTCTAAACTCAGGGGACTTTTTTGGGTGCTGGAATTCCCCGTGCTGTGACTATGCCCCTCTCTTTGAACCCAGTATCAGTAGAGTAGATCAGCTTTGTGGCGCCAACCAGCAGTGAGGAGAGAGGTTGTCAAGCAATTAGCCTGATGATAATTTGCTAAATAAAAACTGCTTCAAATCATTGAAACTGACAGGGAAGAGCATTTCCCTTCAACTTTCCCAGCATGCACCTCATGTTGCAGTTCAGGGGGAGACAGGCAGTTGGAATCATAATGAAGCTAGGAAACCAGTGTACCTTAAAAATATATATATTATTGAATCACTGGCCAGAGAGGTCTCCAAGCCTCCTCCTCCCAACAGGCTATTCCCATTGCTCTTGGTTGTCTAGAATAACCAAATAGAAGACCCCATTGCCTCAGACACACCACAATTAGGTTGCAGCACATAGAGAAATCAAGATGGGACTGACCTCAACACTTCCTCCCTGGCAGCTAACTTTCACGGTGCAGCCCACTGGGGCAGAAAAAGACATAGCTAGTCTTATCCATGTAGAGCAGACCCTGAATGCTATAATACCAACCTGCTGAACCTGCTGGGTAAGATGTGGCAATAGTGCCATGACTGTTATGGGGGTAACTGCTGCGATTGGATAGGAGGTTGGCTCTACGGGAAGATATTTTATACCAAATACTATAAGCCTGGCCAATGCTGCATGGCTGGGTGGAAGGGGGGACCTACCACCACTGTTTTTCTAAACAGACATGTAGCAAAACTTCTTTCTAAATATTTATGTGTATGCCCACAGATTAGTGCTGCTTTAAACCTTGGTGAGAGAAGCTTCTTTCTGAAGTGGGCATCAGTCAGTCAATCAGGAGACTTACAACTGGTCAAGGACTGAAACTGAGACACTATTGAATGCTTAGCCTCAAATGGGCATCGTTATCAACCTCCTCTCCACAGCACAGACAGGGAACACTGAAGGAGACAGGGAGGGAATGATGTAAAAGTTGGAGGATGGGAAAGAATTCTGTGAAATGTCTTCTGGACACGGCATGGTCATTGCACTAATGCACCCACACCAGCTATGGAGGCCTGCACAAGACCTGTACAAGATGAAGCCGGTTAATAATGACAGCACAAGCTGGGCGGTGGTGGCGCGCGCCTTTAATCCCAGCACTTGGGAGGCAGAGCCAGATGGATTTCTGTGAGTTCGAGGCCAGCCTTGTCTACAGAGGGAGATCCAGGACAGACACCAAAACTACACAGAGAAACCCTGTCCAAAAAACCAAAATAATAATAATAATAATAATAATAATAATAATGACAGCACAAATGGGGAAAGGGCTCATGAGGCTCCGCCCCTCATTGAGGGGCTAGGGAGGGGAAGCCATTTTTCTTTGGCGGTTGGCCATGGTAGATTGACCATGCTCATTCAGACAGCACTCAATGGACTCAGTAGATTTTTTTTTTTAAAAGAGGGCATGAAGGTAGAAGGGGCATGTGTGGGGCATTCTGGGAAAGTCAATGCTGGGAGCTGGGGATAGATGTGGTCAAGATACATTTTATGTATTTATGAAGTTCTCAAAATGACAAATAAAAATGTTAATAAAAAGAAATGTGCCAAAAAGCACAGGCAAGCAGGCAGCATGCCATGCCCGGCTTCTCGTTCTCTCAAGAACCCTGTGAGTGACTGCGATGGCGGTGGGTGCTGGAGAGATCCCTCTTCTGGTGCAGTACTAGGGCTGTTCGCGGGCCCTCTATTGCAAAAGGCAGACATGACTGGTTGGAGATGATGAACACAGTAGAGAGACCAGCATAAGGGTCACCAGGCTGTCTCCTCACAAGTGCCTCCTCACCAGGAAGGTAAGCACACCAGCCAGCAGCAGCTGAAATCCCAGGAAGCCGTGGGACCGCACAGCAGTGGAGGGGGGCCCCTCTCCTGATTCAGGCTCCTGAAACTCCAACCCATGAAAGACAGGCTGCTCCTAGTTTATCTGATTTTTCCCAAGTTCAGAAATCCATATTATGTAAAACTTCCACGTTTTTAATATGGACAAAACACCTGTAAGTCAAAGACTTGTATAAGATGTCATTTTCAATGTCAAATAATCAAAGAATATATTAAATTTGCTACATTGGATTTTAATATTAAAATTAGGGGCTGGGAGACTGGAGATAATGGATCAGCGGTTAAGAGCACTGGCTGTTCTTCCAGAGAATCCAGGTTCAATTCCCAGCACTCACATGGCAGCTCACGACTGTCTGTGTAACTCCAGCTCCAAGAGATCCAACACTCTTACACAGACATACCTACAGGTACATAAAATAAAAATCAATAAATCGCCAGGTGGCGGCAGCGCCGGCAGCGGTGGTGAACGCCTTTAATCCCAGCACTCGGGAGGCAGAGCCAGGCGGATCTCTGTGAGTTCGAGGCCAGCCTGGGCTACCAAGTGAGTTCCAGGAAAGGTGCAAAGCTACACAGAGAAACCCTGTCTCGAAAAACAACAACAAAAATCAATAAATCATTTTAAGAGGTGGGAGGGGCTAAGTAATAAATGACAACTAATCTTTCCACCCCCCTCAATTTTTGTGAATAATGAGATCATAGGGTCTAAATAGAATAAGGTTCTTTTGCTCTTGATTAAGAAACAATATTTATCATACTACTAGAAATACACTATTGAGTAATTTTGTGGGGAGGTTCTACAGGTCAGTGGGAACAAACATAGACTTTAGAACAATCCCATCTTTAAACTTTCCCCTTGACTGCCTCTCTTGTTGGACCCCCTACTATAGACTTGACTACCCACTGGACAGCCGACGAGCACCTCACAGAAGGTTTTGTGATGCTTAACTGGGATCCAGAAATGCAGTTGTCTCTCAGAGGCAGTGCCCACAGAGATAGAGTTGCCCACAGAGGACCAGTTCTGCACATCGCTACTCTGCCAAACAAATCTGCATATACTCAAGTCCCTTCCATGACATTACCCACTGTGCTGGTCGGGTTTAATGTCAACTGATGCAAGCGAGAGTCATTTGGGAAGAGGGACACTCAATTTTTCTTAGTGATTGATGACGAAGGCCCATCGAAGGTGGCTGCCACCTATGTGGGTGGTACCACCCATCATGGGTGGTGTGCCACCCCTGGGCAAGTGGTCCAGAGGTGTGTATCAGAAGACAGGCTAAGCAAGCCAGGAAGAGGCACTCCTCCATGGCTGCTGCAGCAGCTCCTGCTCCAGGATCCTGCCCTGTTTGAGTTCCTGCCCTGGCTCCCTTTGATGACGGACCGCACTGTGGAACTGTCAGCTGAAATAAACCCTTCTCTCCCTGGGTTGCTTTTCGTCATGGTTTTCTCACAGCATGAGAAACCCTAACAAAGACACCTAGCTATGGCCTCCTGAATACTTCATTTAATTAAATGCAGCTTTGTTTGTATAAGCCTGAAGCTACTAGATCTGTTATCACTTTCTCGTGATGAAAGTTTACATGAGACAAGAAGAAGCAGAGAGCCAGTTGATGGTGGAGGTCCAAAGGGGGCTCAGGAGTCGGGAGTGTTCCTTGTGGCTACTAGGAACGTTCTGCGTCACTTTGGCTCTTTATGTACGTCAGTGTACTTCACATGCTCTGTTTATATTGCACCTTAGCACCTTTCAAAATGTTTGCTGCTGGGGGTTCATTTGAGAGCTTCTTACATATCCAGCACTTGTTCTCAGCCCCCACCCTTCAAAAAGGATTTGGACGCAGAGTGAGTCATCTCTCTAGCATCAGCTTCTCCCCCTGTTAAAGCAACTAAATGAACACAGTGTTAGCAGAAGAAAGATGAGAGCCCTTTCCAAACAAAGGTCTTGTCTAGCTGTGGTTACCTAAGGAAATTTTCTGGGGCTTAGGAGGACACTGTCTTTATGAAATCTATTGAGACAAGAAAAAGATGTGCGTTGTTTAAAGACTCTCTCTTCTCTGGAAATGGGTGCAGTCTGGGAGTGGGGTTAGGATGGCGGTGGCTGTGAGATCATAAAGAAGGGCCAAGGAGTGGCAGCTGGATTTGTAGTTACGGGAATGTGTCTGGAAGGGGTAAGGCAGAAAATTCGCTTTCTTCCTTTGAGTAGAACAGTTTTCTAAGGATGCGTTAAGCCTGAGAACAAATTTCACTGGGCAGGCAAATCATGCAGGAAGTAGTCCTGAGAGGAGACCAAAGCCTCATCCCCTGCCAATACCACAATGCTCTTTGTTGCTGCATCCAGGGAGGAGGTGGCATCCCTCTGACAACCAAATGACCGGAAGATAAAGAGTGGGAAGAAGTCTATCCAAATCAACAGACGTAGGCAATTGCCTGGCCCTTCTCAGTGGCTTACCTTCTGCCCTATGGGAGAAATCGTTGGCTTCCCAGTATGTAGAAGACACAGGATAGAAACCACTAGGAGTTATGCAAAGGCATTTGGCCTAAGACATAAAAACATTCTAAGTGTGTACCCTGGTGTCTCGAAAACCACACTGAAAACAACTACCCCATTTGAATTTTAGATTAGAATGCATTTGACCAGCTTGTTTTTAACTTTCATTAGCTCAGAAACTCAACTGTGATTTGCTAAAAAGACCCACATTTATCTGCAGCAACTGTTGCTGTAGTCACATATGAACCTTAACTGCCAAGGTTGTTTTGAGGCCTATAGCTAAGTTAACTATGTGATTTTTCTCAAACTGATACCTATTGTTAAGAACTTATACCATCCTTAACTCACAGGTTTCATTTTGTTTTAACTACCAAATTCCGTTGTTGTACTTTCTTGTTGGTTTTTCTTTGTTTGTTTGTTTGTTTGTTTTGTTTTGAGTTTTGTTTTGGTGTTGGAGGTTGAACCTCACCCAGGCTAGGCAAATGCCCCACCACCACACCACACTACTTACTGGCCAATCACCAAATTCTTCTTTTTAAAATTAAAAACTTAACTGCAGTATTTTCCTCTTTTAAGTATTGAGTTCAGTGGCCTCAAGTCCACTGTCAAATTCTCACTGACACGCCCACCTCCAGAACTCTCTTTACATCGAAGAACTAGACTGCTGTCCCCATTCAACAGCAAGCCCCCATTTTCACCAGCCTGCAGCCTGCTGTGATCCACACTCTGCTCTCTCCAAGAATTTGTCTCTTTAGGTATTTGTGGAATTCCTGGTCTTCCATCACCAGTTTATTTCACTAGCATAATGACCTAATGGTTTTTCCTGGCAGCATGTGTCAGAGTCCCGTATTTATAGGCTGGGAACTGCTTTCTTTTAACCATACAGTGTTTTGAGTTTATCTAGTGGGTGATCCATCAGTTAGACTAAGAAAGTATCTGGTCTGTTTAACAAGACTTTGGGCTTGAAACCCATGAGAGAAGCTGGTTGGTAGAGAATCTTTGGAAATCTGTAATGCCCATGGCTCCTTAAGGCTTAGGAGGATCCCAGCAGGGGCTTGGTGAGCCATAGGCTGCTGGGCCTGAATCCCGGTTTCTAATTCAAGGGGTTTAGAGAAAGGCCTAGGAATTTACATTTCATAAAAATTCCTGGTCCAAGATCACACTTTTAAAAAAAATTGTACCTTATCCTGGGCTCCGCACAGAGGCTTTTGTTAGGGTTTGAGAGAAGCCCCCAAGAAAGACCATTAGTCATGTATGCAATCAGCAAGAGCATTTATTATTTCCAACATGTTGGGGTGGGACATGTGGACCCCAAAGGGAGGTCCCAAGCTCCTTTTAAGCAGAGTTAGGTAAATTCCAGGGAGGAGGGATTAATCTGGTGCTGATTGGTGGAGGAAAGATTAGTCTGGGGGCTGATTGGTGGGAGGCT